>JAOVVF010000047.1:24259427-24274745 GCA_028565595.1 Duopalatinus emarginatus
GACTGTGTTCTCTATTGAGGATGAGGATTCCTCAGCATTCTGACTGTGTTCTCTATTGAGGATGAGGATTCCTCAGCATTCTGACTGTGTTCTCTATTGAGGATGATGTTGGCCTGAAGCAACATTTTGTTGTAATATCTGGTTACAGTAGATGGTGAACTACATGTTGCTGGTTCACAGTACAAGTGATACGCCTTGTAGTACCAACCAGGATGTAGCCATAGCTTTCATTGCACTACATTTAATGAAAAAAGGTGTCTCTTGACCTGTGTTTACATATGCTTATGCAATAATTTTAATTAAAAAATGAAACTCAGTTAGACAGCGGAAAGAAAGAAAGCTATCAAAAATGACAAAAACAGGCCTGCTTCTTAGCATATTTGATAACCTGTCTATAGACAACAAATCCCGTTAGGATTCTGCTCAAGGCAAACAACATTGAGCTGCCAGCTGGCCATCACTTCCACGTAGCACTTAAAAGGCCTCACTGGAGATAGGGCTGACCAGGGCATATGTAAGAGCAGACAGGTTGTTAGATTTATTAATATACCACAATATTCTTGGCAGGAATGCAGGGCGTGATGTAATTGGACTGTAATTGGGTCCCCAGTGCAGACGCTGTGTACTGACTGATCATGAATGCATGCATTTTTTACAAACTCATCTGGTCGTACTGATGGCCAACAAAAAAAAGCTGCCTTAAGTGAAAGCCACTTTATATCTGCATCGTCTGTGGATTCAACTGGCACCTGCTTAGCATCAAATCCAAATCCCACTGCTGGGCCATTGTTTAACATGGAAATGAGAGACATTCCACAGACTTGCAAGAAGCTGGACCAATGCCTCAAGGTGCCACATACTGCTGCCGACACCTGCTTTTGGCTGACAGGCGCAGAGCATTCCCAGGTTCCCGGAGTTGCAAACAAGAGCATCCCAGCCATTCTGCCCATTACTGTTCCTGCTGTGACAATGCAGTAAGGGAAGGTATGTCAATTTTTTTAAGGTGGCCTTCCTTAGCTGCCATGTCTGCTGTTCACTTCACTCCCTGCTGTGACCACACAGAGTTAGTGGAAGGATAATAAATTGTCAGCAGTATTGATAAAGCCCATGAGCTTCACACTTGACTATTAGAATTGGACTGCAGTAAGAGCAAGGCTCTGTAAATGCTTGTCTGAGATGCTCCATTCCCAAGCAATCTGGGTATTGAACACTGTCCATCATCCAACAGCCTCGAGACCAGGCAGAACAAACAGCTCTCCATTCTTGGGATTAAGAAATTCAGCAATTTCTATTGATTTTGTTCATTATTTATGACATCATAAAATAATGAAATTCATTACTTTGTATCAACATTGGCCACTCTACTACAGCCTAGTTAAAACAGTAGGCCACATATGTATGCCAAAAAAACAGTTCCTGTGGTGAGAATAGTATTATGTCAATCACTTGAAATATAACCCGTCAAACTTTAAATTAAAGCGCAGGTTTTTATTTGACAGTGCAGCTTTAACAATAACAAAATTCTTCTCTCCTGAACCAGAATAGGAAAGAGGACAAGAATGTACCAGTAGCAGGAACATTTCTAGGCTAAAGTTAGTGTCATGAGATAATAACTTTGATCCTAATAATACAGCATAACAGAATCATATTTTGGACTTATTATTAACACTTTTCAAGAGAAAGTATAAAGTAAACTGGTGTTCTGAAAACTTGATGGAATTGATCCAAAATAAAAATGAATATCAGTGTACATCATTTATCTGTAACCTTAAAAGCACCTGCCTAAACAGCTGCCAAAACAGCTCTGACCCAGCGAGGTGTCACATTCACATTCATATATATGCAGCAATTTTTATGATTTTTGTACTAAACAGCATTTTCATGTTGAAGCTGCTGGTCTAGTCTTTGCTCCAGACCTGACTGTCAGGCTGAGAATGTCTGTCTGTATTAAACATATCCATATGAAGCATTACATGTTTAGTCATATTCAGTACTAACACCTTCCCATTCTCAACACAAGTATCTTTATTTAGCTTAATCCACATTGCTAAATTAATCCTAATTTTTTGCTAATGGTGCGTTTAAGGAGGGAAACAACAAAAATCTGAGATTGCTCATATTTAAACACAAAACATATAAGATTATGGCATGAAGAGACACAGGCCAAGATGTTCTTGTACAGTTGATGGCCTTATTGCTGAATGTGTTTTGATGGATGTGGTTTCTGATGGATGTGCTAGCATACATTAGCATTGTGAATAAGTGCTAGTGGATGTGAGTGTCATGAAGGAAATGACAGCAAGTCCAATTAAATGCCAACTGACACTACTATGGCTTTCGCTCTTTCTCTCTCGGTCTTGCTCTCTCCATTTCTCTCTCTCTCTCCCACACACATAGACATGCACACACATCCGCGGTCAATCCCACTTTATTAACTCCACTATAGTCTGCATTTTTCAATCTCTTTCTCCCTGTGCCCCGTTTATCCAAATGCTAATGATGGATTATCTGCTGCTCTGGCCTTGGGATTTTCTCGCCTTTCTTAACACACTCATTCTCAGGTTTCTTTCTTTTCGTTTCCCAATCCTTTTGGCCATCAGTCCATCTCCCGTTCCTCTAGGAACTGAAAGAACACAACCCACAAGAGGGCAATCCCCTTTTTCTGAGAGTTGCATTTTTCTATTTTCCACTTCACAAGTGTTTCTAAAAAGAACTCTGTCTTTGCATTGGTCATGTGAGCCACCTGCTTGCTTCACGTACCTCCTCCAACTCAGTTGCCATGGCGGTGTGAGGCGGAGGTGAGTGCTTAAGAGGTATGGGAAAAGATTTGGGACAAACAGCAGCGGTATTGTCCGAGCTAAACTCGTTTCTGCGAGGTCAGTGGAGACTCAGAGGCATCGAGTCGAGGTTATGGAAAGGTCAGGCAGAGGGAGGAGAGCCCAGTAATGCCGCAGTCAGGGTAACCATGGAGATGTTCTCAGCCTCCCTCATATATTCATATTGAAACAAAGTGGAAGTACGTTAATACATTCAAATGGAGATTTTTTTGTGATTAAAGTCTGAGTGAAAGCTGAATGTCTGAAACACACATCTGTATGTTTTAATAGATCAGCTGCTGGTGGGAATTTGGGAGCATTGTTGGGACCATTGCTGGGACCATTTAGCTTAGATATTTGAGAGACAGCATGGACATACATAAACAGATTTACTCAGGAAATGCATACAGGCTAAAAAAAAATCCTTGTCGCTGTGATCCCCCACCCCCTTCTCTCTCTGTCTCCCTCTACGGAGAGCAGTAAAAAATGAAAATGCACTGCAGTCTTTATGGGTCTGGTTGATTGGATTTGCATGGCACTGAGCCAGTCTGAAAACACACACATGCACACACACACACACACACAAACACACACGCATACATACACACACACATGCACACACACCAAAAGAGAATCAGTAACTCAAAATCAACATGGCAGTTTTATTGGGGTGCATTTTGAGTGTCTAAACCGAACAACCATTTCCAGCAGTGCCACCCTCCTGCTCTCTCTCTCTCTCTCTCTCTCTCTCTCTCTCTCGCTCTCGCTCTCGCTCTCTCTCTCTCACTTGCTTATTCTCAGATATACACTGATTAATATAAAAGGAAGGAAATCAAAATGAGAAAGCAGTGCTGAGGTTGCTGCTGCGAATGGCACTGCTCAAGGAAAACGAGGACTCAATTAAGCATGTTAATTCGGAGTGGAAAACTCGTCTGGACAGGATAATCTGCTGCGTCTCTTGAGAAGATGTTGTTAAGACCAGCACTCACAGAGCTGAGGAAGTCAAACGGAAAGCAAAATGTAGGGTCTGTGCAAAGTTTATGAAGATATCATGCATTGTCTTCGCTTTTTTGCCTACAGCTGAGTCCTGTCTCCATAAAAAATCTCTTTTCTCTCTCTCTCTATTTTTTGAAGGCTGTGACATTTAATTATGTGCAGTTCTGACTGAGTGAGTGACTTTTCCATATCAATAAAACAGGCTGTATTTCCTGACATTTCATATCGGCCAAACTCTCTCTCTCTCTCTCTCTCTCTCTCTCTCTCTCTCTCTCTCTCTCTCTCTCTCCCCTCACTATCTATCCTACACACACATCTACCGAGTGCACACCTTTCCCAGTGCATATACTCCCACTCCTACATGTGCTGACCCTCGAGACCTGCACTATCTGAGTGCTATAATCTCGTGTTATTGGTGCACAGCCTAGTCCTCACTTTCATTAAGAATTAAGGAGCAAATATTTCAGTTATATGGGGCAAAATGAAGCTGTTCAACATTGATATAACTTTCTGGCTGGCCTGTTTAAAAAGTAGTTAACTGATGCTTACACTGGTTACTACAATTTTCTGACTGAAATAATTAGACTACAGTAATATGAGTGGACATGTGCATTGATTCATTGCATCAGAGGTGCATGGAAAGCACAGTACTGAGACGCTGAAGGTTAAGGGCTTTTCTTAGAGATGTGACACAGTGCTCCCGTATATGGATCTGAATCTGTTTAGTGCTGTATTCAGATTTAAACCTAATCCAGAAAGGCATGGGGGCAGTCGTGACTCGAGGTTAAGGAACTGTTATTGTGACTAGAAGTTTGTCGGTTCGATCCACCATACCATTAGGATTTGATTTAATTGCCCTTGTGCAAGACTAACCTAACAACTGCTTCCCAGGTGCCACGGGTATGTGCTGATTCATGCTCTGGGCGAGTGTGTACAGTGCTCCCTAATGTGTTGCATATGTTTCACTGCATGGATGGATCAAATACAGAGGTCAAAGTCCACTCACTTTTTCTATCATTTTCACTTTATGCTCTAGCCTGAACTTTGTTTTATGTAAACCCTATAATTATACCCCTACAAACACTGGAAAGTGTTGTCAGGACAAAAAAAATACAGCAGAAATTATTTCCCATTTACAAATTATAACAATAATTAGCAATTTGCAGAACACGACTCCTGAACTTCCTCAACAGTTTCATTTGGGTTTGTAATTGGTTTTCTACCTGAAGAGATTGTGTAAGCTATCTTCCAAAACAGTGATGTATTTCCCAAATCAGGGAACTGCTGTATATAGTTGATAACTGCAGCCACCTAATAATATTTCAGCAGATCTTCTTCAGTTTTGTGAGCAGAAACAGTCCCTAGACACACTACCAGAATCTGCAGTGCTGCTACAGTCAAAATGGAGCTCTTTAAATTTCATATCTTCACAATGACGTACCTTTTAGAGCATGTACTAACAGCATTTCAATTCACAAAAAAAAAAAAAACTAAACAAAAAAAAAAAAACACAGTAATGTGATCAAGCTAAAACTCCTCTATCTTTCTAAGGCTGTTTCTCTACCTGTTTGACTAACAGTGGTCAGTAACAATCAGTTACAATCAAATGAATATATACGGTACTTCAAACTTTCAGGGATTATTTTGTTTTAAAACATTGTTAGACAGTATAGACAGTACACAGTGCATATTCAATGTTATTAAACTGAAATATATATATATATATATAACATTAAACTCACTGACAGGTGACATGTGACATAAATAACATTGATTATCTCATTACAGTGGCAACTTTCAAGGGGTGGGATATATTAGGAAGCAAGTGAAGAGTCGTTTCTCACTGTTATTGGAAGCTGGAAAAATAGGCGAGTGTAAGGATATGCATGACTTTCAGAAGGGCCGAACTGTGATGTTTAGAAGACTTCAGAATGACTACTATTGTATGATGGTCCTGTAGTATGTGGGGCAGTGCGGTGTTAGTGCCTACCAAAAGTGGTCCAAAGAAGGACAGCCTGTGAAATGGCAACACTGATATAAAGTGTTTTATGAAATTGAAACTGAATGAATGAACATACAGTTTTGGTGTGGAGATTTAACAATTCTAAGCAGAATTGGAGAGGACAGAGAAGGACAGTGAATGTTTACTCAAAACAATCTGTGCAAAATTATAGCAGAAAAATTCAGGTCCATGAGTAATTGTTCAATTACTTTAGAGTCTGTAAAAATGGCGGGACTTTGGCTGTAATTTTGGGACGGTTTCTGTAGAAGTAAGGTAGAAGTATAATTATAATTTTGAAGCTCCAATAAAAGTAAAAAAAGTAATTTTTGATTTCCAATAAATGTTCAGGGAATGTAATTTTTTTATGTTACATTGACATATCCTGAAGACTTGGATTTCCTATTTATTTGGCTTTTTCTTTGTTTATGTAAATATAACATTAGTTTTTCACACTGTGCTGATGAGCTGAGAACAGACCTGTCACAGTGTTATTATCTATAGTGTCTAGGAAGCCTTAAAGAATTAAAGATTTAATTTGGTTGAAACTATTTTTTACAAACAAAAGTCATTAGTTAGTTTGTTAGTTTATAAATGTTTTGAAGGCAAATTGACTATTGATTATAATTATTAAATGTAAATATATATATATATACTTGTGACTTTTTTGTTGTGTTCTGTGGGATACCGGTCCTGATGCACACCTGACTTACAAAGCTTTCCCTAAAAATTAATAGACAAATTTGTAAATAAATAAATAAATGAACAGTGTGGCTGCTATTCATGTTTGTATGTTTTATGTATTCACTGTGAATAATGTGTTAGTATTCAGTTACATTCCTAGTCTTACTCAAGGGCTCAAAAGCATCTCTCTTTCAGACCTGAGATTTGACCTTCTGGCCACTGGTACAGAGCTTTAGCTGCCACAATACCACCGCTTCAGAGCATAAATGTGTTTCTGAAGTAATAATTGTTTCATGCTTTATAGAGACGCTACAGACAAACTGAAAACAGTTCAAGCACATTATACTGTACATTATTGTACTGACCCTGCTGATGCCTCAAAGGCTTTGTGTATAATTCAGTAATTCATAAGTGTTCTGTCTTTATTAGAAACGAGCTTGTTTTCACATCAAAGGTAAAGTGAGTGCGCGAGAGCCAGGAGGCGAAAGCTGAGTAGACGTAGAAGGAAGGTTGGGAGAACCCCGGGGAAGGAATGACCTACAATTAGTGACAGTAATGTGATAGCTCATGGCCAGCAGCAGTTGATTAGCATATTTCATAATTGATTATGGAAGTGCTTTGGAGGACAGGCGTTTATTCGGCACTCAATAAGGCCAATTTGAAGAAGAATTAACAAGGAAACAACTCGAAAGCAGATCTGCACGTCCCCACTGTCTTCCCGGGCGAATTATTTCTCTCCTAAATTATGCAGTTATGTAAATGCTAACTTCAGTCTTCATAGAATAAAGCAAACCTCATATATTGAAACTGACCTTGGGGGTGGCTTTCCTAAGTGTCTTTTTACCTTACAGATGTACCTGTCAACTGTATACAGGTTGATGCATATTTCAGGACACAGTGTCTCAAATGGCCTCTGACGCATCTCTTAAACTAAACACACATTGCACGTCTTAATTCTTAAACATGAATGCTTACTTTTATATGAACTTCAGAACAATTTTTCTCACTGCACTGATCAGCTAAAAACACAATTGTCACAGTTTGAGTATGTGTTGCTGTCATTGTCTATATCTAGAGTGTCTATGGGGCTTTATAGAATTAAAGATTGCATTTGTTTGAAATTGTGTTTTACAAATGAAAGGCCTTTAGTAAGTATATAAATGTCTTGAATACATATTATAGAATACACATCCTCAGTAATGAAATAATAATGAATTTATTGTCTTGTTTTAAGACGACAACAACAACAGTCAAAAAGACCAGATATTCCTATCCTCATTGGAATTTTTGGCCCCATTAGGATATTAAAAACATACCAACACACACATCTAAAATACACACCAACACACTAGCTTTACAAAATTAAAAAATTTAATTGGGCATTAACTAAGATAAACTTCAGAGATGCACCTCATCTCTGTATCTTTCTCTACCAAATTAGTAAACAAAAGTAAAATGCCAGTTCCTATAGTCAATATAGCGTGTTTTAGGATTTTAAAAGCAAAAAGCAAAGACTGAGTTAAATTCATACATTTTTGCTTGTTTTGATCCCACCCCTAATTGTAGTAGCCAACACCAAGCCAAGTTTATTTGTATAAAGGTAGTAGATGGAAACTTAACATTTGACATTGAACATAACATTTGGATGGAGACCCAGTTTATGATGCAGGGATGCAGCAACTGATCAGACAATCTAGCATAACATAATTATTTATATAATATTTTTATAAAGAATTGCCACACAGTAACGTAGTGTATGCAAAGTCTACACCAGCCAGAAACGCACATGAATAAAAAATCTTAAAGAAAATCTACTGTACAGCAGAAAGGTTAGAGGAAGACATTTAGACATTTAGGCTGAACCAGTGCTATTAACTCTGATTGAGATGCGAGTAAAATTTTTTTCCCAACATTGGTAGACTATATTTTAAAGATTGACAAAATTGTATTGCTAAATATTAATTATTATTCATCCTGAAAACATTTCTATATAAATAAACCTAAAATGTATTTTGTCTGCTATGCTTTTATAATATACTGCATCCAAACATTATGTGTTTTGTGTAACATTAGGTCAGAAAGAAAAAAGACAGAAAGACTAAAACTTGGTTAATAATTCAGCTGGGTACTCATGTGAAACAGTCTCTATTAACCTTATGGTATTTTACATTTTGTCCCTCATCTCCTGACAAAGACTATTGTCATCTAACTAAAAGGTTCTTTTTATTTGATTCATTGGGTTCTACCAGACAAAAAAGCTTCAAGAATCATTTAGCTTTGCCCACTTAGACTTGGAGCCAATTTGCTTACCATACTTTTATTAAATACTCCTGGGATTTTTTGGCATATCATCACAAGATTGGTGTCAAATTACACAGGACGGTCTGAAGCTCAGTAATTATCAAAATCAAGTTAGGGTTTGTAAACCATATGGCCACCACATGCTAATTAATTGTATAAGGGAGGAGCTTAATTTACACAAACAGCTGTACCTTATGACACACTGCTTGGACAAAAAACTCATTGTTTGGATTTGGATCCTCTGGAGACAGTGTTATGACTATGAGGTTGCTTTAATTGGTCAGGTTTAGGCTCAGGAACAATATCTTACAATAAATGAACTCAAATAGGTTATAACATCAGTGGATTTTACTTTCCTAATGGGATGGACGTATTCTGGGATGAGAAATTCATCAGGTCCTTTAAGGGGGCATTTTCACACATGAATCGGCCACCACAAAGTCCTGACCCTGACCCCACTGAAAGTGTTTGTGGTGTGCTGGAGAAATCTTTACAGAGTGCTTTGACTCTTCCATCATCAACATGATCTCAGCCAAAAATTATTGCAACTCTGGATGGAAATAAATGCTGTGAAATGTCATATGATTGCTGAAACTATGCCGAACTGAATGCATACTATAATCAAAGCTAAAGTCAACATTTTTTTTTGTTGGGTCCATGTAGTGTATTAAATGGATTTGTACAAAATGGAAAAAGTATTTTTCTCACAGATAGAATATGTGCGCTTTTTTGGGGTGTGGTCATCCATAAAGGATTGGTTTAAATTTAGATGCCTGTTTGTCAGGAACTGTTAGTCGGAATGAGCTATATTCTGGTGTACTTATCTACCATGGAATGTGTACTGATGTACTTCAATAACATCAGCCAGTCACTATCAGCCAATCTGTTTTACACAGTTAGCACTGAGTTAGCAATACAAGATGTACTGCATATACATGTTCTTATGTATATCTTTAGTCTCTTTATTGTTCTATGTAACCTGGCAACAACTGGCAACAGGCATATTGCCCCCTGCAGTTGTTTTTGAGTTTATGTCTATGCTATAGGACACTTTTATCCATTCATTCCTTCGTTCATTCAATCACTCGTTTATATCAAATTATATGTTTATTATACTTATTATTAGCATCATTCTGCCTTTTTTTTCCTCCTTCTCTTTTTCTGGATTTGAGGTCTACGGCAAAAGGTATAAAAATATTTTTTTGCCCAATAATTGCTGCTTTGTTTGCCTTAAAAAGTATTTACTGTATGTGCTTGTACCTTGGAAGCATTTTTTTTTTTTATCAAAAATGCCAAAACTGATAAACAGGAAGTCAGGTCATAACTCAGCAAAGCTTTGATGCTTTGACACAAAAAATATTTTGATACATTCAGTACCATTTCCTCCTTCTGTACTGCTAGGCCTCCTTATCGCATCTTACAGCTTTATTTTTTTTTTAACTTTTTCAAAACTTTTTCCTGCAGTTGTATACAATAAAAGTGCAAAATAAATGTATAAATAAGTCAGTTTGCTGACACCGTTGCATAATTTTCTCTGGTCAATCTACAACATTAGTACCAGTACATGCATGGCTACAGCTCTGGCATGGCAAAGCACAGTTTGTCATAGAAGATCATATGTTAAGTGCATGTTATATTTTGGGTGATATGTGCAGTTTCAGTCTTCTGTACAGTGTAAAGATTTACAAAATGCACATAAGAGTTTGAGTGAGCAACAGAGAAAAAAAATCGTATATGTCAGATTCTTTTCTCTCCATATATTTAATCTGTCTTTATATAGATATAAAAATCACTTGGCATCATTGCAGACACAGACTAGATGATGGAGAGCTATTGATATGCTGCTGTGGTGTGCGTTGAACTGAGTACACCTCCAAATACTGTAAATAATTGCACTGGTTAAACTACCATATATCTGCTAGCAAGTCTACGGCTCAAGAGAAATTTGAGGATACCTTAAGACACCTGGACATAGACCTAGAAGTCTATTTTTTTACTTTCCCAAGCATGGAGAATAGCAGAAAATGACTAGTATAAATAAAAGGACCTTAAATAAACCCCTTGAATTTCAGTTCAGTCCAGTCTTTTCTGTTGTAAATGTTTTTCTGGTAGAAAATGTTGGAAAACATTTAATTTTTTGCCCCTTTTATTTTTACAGTACAGTCATAGTGTTCGGTGACTGTATGACAGTTAAAGTGTTGTGTGACAAAATGCTAGTTTTGGTTCTTGTTTCTATTAATACCTATTTTCTTCCTTTATAATAGTATGATGCCTTTCTCCAGCATACTAAAAGGAGTTTTAATACAGTACACAGCAAGAGTCATTGATGTTTATTATTGGAATCTTCTGCAGTCATCAGATAAAGTGGCAACATTGCGGACGAACCAGAAAGTGCTGTCTTGGGCAACTATCTGATGACTAGCTAGAAACTAGCTGAAAGAAAAGGGGATATGTACTGTAAATATAAATGTAGTATAACAGTAATTCTAGCTGGTGACTAGCTAGCGACTAGCTAATGGCTAACTAGCAACTATTGTAGCCTAAGTGAGGAATTTGAAGACATTCCACAAACAGTGAGAGTGTGAATGCGCACGTTTGAGTTTAAAGGTAGTAAAAGACGTTTTTCGGTGATGTTTATTTTTGCCATTTTCCGCAGACACCAGGTGTAAAATAGCACCACTGACATTTTAGCAAAAGCGCCATAAGCAAAAGCAGTGTCTTGGTTATAATACGAGTAGCTTGTTGCTCATAATCTGTAGTTGTACTAGGTGGTGCTCAGTCAGGGCAGTTTTGCAGAAATGAAGTAGTTGTGTATTGAGTGTCATTAACATCTGTGAGCATTCTGAAAACCTATACACGGTAAATTGAAAAAGAATCTATAAGCTCCAGCTGCTTATCGTTCCTATCGGCATATGATTTTCTACTGGGGCTTTTTAAGGAGGATTGATTATTACTTTTTCACTCTTTTTCAAGTACGGTTGAGTCAATAGGCACTAGAGGATAGAAGAGCATTATCAGGTTAAATAATGATCCTTTTTCGGTATATAACTCGATGGCATTTTTCCACACCATATTTCTATTTTCAGACAGGAATACAAGGCCAAATAAAACCAGATTCTGTAGCCAACATTTGTTCCACGGCTCTGTGGCTTTGTATTTATCTAAACACAACAATAAGTCATGTACCACTGTTCTTATCTGCGGCACGGAAGCGCATTTACACAAAAACCATTTATCTCGAGAAACATTTATCTTCTATAGGATAATGCAGGGTTTCAAACAAGCTGCACTGCCCATACAGCAGCTCCAGAAGAGAAATTGTTTGCAAATACCAAAACAATCAATTGCAACAGTACTTACAAAAGATTGAGGGGGAAAAATATAATCCAGTGGGTTATAGAGTGCTGTCTGTCGCACATATGTATTCTTCTCTCTCTCTCTCAACATTGTTGGTACCTAGAGAATTGTGCTTCATACATTTGTGAGTATATTTACCATAAGGAAAGGAGTGAGAGCTGTTTGATCTATAACTTGATAGATCTCCATTTCTTCAATTTATTTATTTAGTATCCTTCTTTTCTGCCTGGCTAACTTCCGCAAACCTTTAAAATGGTTACTTACATTGCGTGTTTACTGTGTTTTCATTTGCATGTGTGTGTGTGTGTGTGTGTGTGTGTGTGTGTGTGTGTGTGTGTGTGTGTAAAATACAATTGATTAGCTGTCCGTAGCGTAATCAATGCTGCATCTGCTAAGACCTGACTTGGCAAGTCCATCATTCCCACAATTCCTTGTCTCAGCCTTAAAATTGTCATTCTTCTCTCTCTCTCTCTTTCTCTCTCTCTCTCTCTCTCTCTCGCACACACACACACACACACACACACACACACACACACACACACACACACACACACAGGTACTCCTGGTGGTTTTTTACAATGCAAGTTTACTTGAGGAGTGTAAAATCAGTTCCACCGAAGAGCTGAAAGCTGAAAGCTGAATGCTGATAAATGGATTAACACACGTCAAGTCTTTGTCAATATCCACTCAGTGAGATGAGAGCTGGGGCAGCTATTCCTACAACCACAAATAACATAGCATTGTGGAAATTAATATAGATGCCTGTGCATGTATGTGTATACATACATACATACATACTTACATACATACTTACATACTTGCATACATACATACATACTTACATACATACATACATACATACATACTTACATACATACATACATACATACTTACATACATACATACATACATACATACATACATACATACATAGGTACATATATTGTGTATCTTCAAAATATTTATTGAAATACTAATATTGCACAAGGCCGAATTGTGAACAAAAGAACATTTTTTTCCCCTTTGAGAACACTCTGTCCCCTCACAGAGAACTCAGTGTATGATTGTTTTGTTTAATTATAGATGTTAATGCTGCAGGTGAAACATCTAGAATGAAAATCAATATAAAATGAAAATAAAAAAGACTGCTGAATGCAATAACATTTGTTAGGCAAGTCAGTAAATCTACATTAATGGTGGAATTCATTAAGTTTTTTATATCCATTCTTCATTATTTAACCATGCTATTGCATATCCAAAGTCAGAATACACCAGAGGCCATGGCACTAAGACCCAGGGGAGACCACTGCTGTAATCCAGTGTCGGCATTTACTGCTCTGTCTGCAAAGTGAGATACCACTGATTCTCTTTGTCATCCGGAACTGGGTACTATCAATACCAGAATCTGCTATCTTAAGAGTTATGCATGAAATAAACACGTTTCCTGCTTAATTAGAAAAATACTATGGGGGTGGGGGAGGGGGGGTTAGTAGTTCCTACTCTGCAGAACAGTCCTGTAGTGTTTTAATCATCATGTCCTGTTCGACAAAATAATAAGCATACTGTGTCAATATTCCTGCTGTAGTATTTGACTATTTTCACCTGATCAGCTGCCAATTTTACAATTTCCACCCACCAACCAGCTTAAAGTGACTCTGGCACAGAATAAGGCTTAGGTAATTAGATTAGCGTAAAAATTAAGAAAAACTATTAGAATTATGTATAATATTTAAATCTGCGTTTAATATTTTTAGATGATAAAAATATATTACTAAAAGATAGGATAACGTTTGATAGGGCTGAAAGAGCTTTGTGATTGAGAAGAAAGTGAGTGGGAATTGTTCAAGTTCTTGATGGTTAATTTCATAAGTATTACTCATATTAGCTATAAAATAAACTCACTCATTGCCCTCTAGCTGGGGCTGGAGTAGATTTCCATCCTATTTATAAAAGTTTGTGCCGTCAGATGTGAAATAGGTCATTAAACATGTAAGTGCAGCTATAGAGTCAAACCTCATCAGACTGCAGCAGATAAGACCTAATAGTCTGTGTAGTATGTGTATTTGAATGACATATTTAGGTCCTGTGACTAAAAAAGAGGCTGAGACAGCACTGTTTGAGTTTGCCTCAGCATCTTTTCTTGATCTGTGTATGTTGCAATAAAACAGATAATGTGTACAGAAGATAGAGCAGTGTGCCTTGAGGAGCTTGGATATATATTTTATGGTTATATATACATTGCTGATCTAGAAACTTATGATGAACAGACATTTTGGGGGCATTAAATATTCTCCTGGGAAGATTCTCCCCAGCCCCCCCAAGTACACGCCCAGTCATAAAATTGATACTGGTTAAAGGAGCTGGTTAATAGTGTCAGAGAGATCGTATTTTACAATGTGACAATGGAGAACAGCCTGGAGCATAGGCAAAACCATACCTGCCAGTGTGTGTGTGTGTGTGTGTGTGTGTGTGTGTGTGTGTGTGTGTGTGTGTGTGTGTGTGTGTGTGTGTGTGTGTGAATGTGTGTGTGTGTGTGTGTGTGTGTGTGTGTGTTATGGGGGAGAGGGGCATTGGATCAGAGTGGATTAGCAGTAATCCTGGGCAGAGAGATTCCCTCATGAAAGTGCTATGAGCAGACAGCTTCTAAATCAAAACCTTGCTCACACACACGGCACAAAACCATTGCTCTTTAACACCACAATGAAACTGGATGTTCACCTCTATAAAGTGTGCTGCTAGAAACACACACACACACACACACACACACACACACACACACACACACACACACGCACACATACACTGGTTTTACTGTCTTTGTGAGGAAATTTTACTGACATAATGGTTACTACATTACCTCAATAATACACTATAATAATATACACTTCAAGAATATAATATACACTGAAGTTCCAGAAAAAAACTGGTACACCAGTCTAATACTTGGTAGGGACTGTAAAAATACAGCAGGGCTGAGATCTGGTGACTTAGGTGGAAATGACAAAACCCTAAAATCAAATGAATATACCGTAATGTTGCATGTCTAAATTTGTGTGGTGGTGCATTGTCCTTTTGAAAAAGGCCAAACCCATCAGAATGAATGCAGGACATGAACGTGTGTAACTCGTCAGCATGGGTCCCAGCTAAACCCCCCCCCCCCCCCTT
>JAOVVF010000047.1:24304967-24327579 GCA_028565595.1 Duopalatinus emarginatus
GAGAGAAAGAGAGAGAGAGAGAGAGAGAGAGAGAGAGAGAGAGAGGAGACATGAGTATGATGAGATAAGAAGAGGTTAGAAATCTGTATTAATAGCATAGTGTGGAGTGAGATTTCTGTTTGCCTTCACGGCAGCATTGTGTGTTTATGTGTAGGAGTGGGAGTCTCTAGTGACCTCACAATCTGATGCGGTTTCGATTCGGAGTGCCACAATGTCATTATAAATAGATTCTTTATGCACCTTAATGTATCTTTCCTGATCTTTTTTGGTTTCTGCAGCCTGCATTATCATTTTCTTTCGGAATTGCCAGTTACTGCAGTTTGAGCTGAATGTTATTAATAATCCTACACTAGACTTGTGCATGTTCACATTTCCACCATTTCAGGTTTAAGAAGGTGTAATTGCATTATACAGTATGTGCAGTTGGGAGCTGCTTGATGGCAATTGTGAAAACTTTGCTGGATGATGGATCTTTAGGTGATTATACAGTACAGAGCAGTAATGTGTGGGGAACATAACAGTATATTATTATAATAGAATTCTTTTATAAATGATTTGTCTAATGTCCACATGGCAGAGATGATCTCAGTTACACAAAATATTTGAACATGTCTGAGTGCTGACATCATCATCACTACCATCATCATCATCATCACCTTCATCATTGTCATCATCACCCTCATCATCACCCTCATCATCATCATCATCATCATCATCATCATCTTTATCGTCACCCTCATCATCATCATCATCACTCTCATCATATATATATATATATATATTTAATCTTATTTTATATTTTATTTAATATTCTACAATTTTAATCTAGGAATATTTAGTTTTACTTTAACTTTCTATTACTGTTACTTTGTTACCTAGTTTATATTCTGTGGACAATGATCAAATGTCATTTCACTGCATGTTGTACCGTGTATGACTATGCATGTGACAAATAAAACTTTGAATCTTGAATCTTGAATCATCATCATCGTCACCCTCATCGTCATCATCATTGTCATCGTCACCCTCATAGTCATCATCATCATCATAATCATCATCATCATCATCATCATCACTATCATCATTCCCCTTATTGTCATCACCCTTATCATCATCACTGTCATAATCATCATTACTATCATAATCATTATCATCACCATCATCACCCTCATCATTATCATTATCACCTTTGTCACCACCCTCATCATCATCATCATCATCATTATCATCACCCTTATCATGATAATCATCGTCATCATCATCACCATCATCATCACCATCATCACCACCATTATCATCATCATCATCATCGTCATCATCATCATCATCATCATTATCATCATCATTACTGTCATCTCTATCATCATCATCCATTGCCATTCTCATCACTAGCATCGCCATCATCATCACTGTCATCATCATTATTATCACTAGCATCATCATCATCACCATTATCATCATCATTATCATCATCACCACTATCATCATCACTAGCATCATCATCATCATCATCATCATCACTAGCATCATCATCACTAGCATCATCGTCATGATTATAATTGTCATAATCGCCATCATCATCATCATCAGCACGAGTATCATCACCATCATCATCACCTTCAACATCATTATCATTAGCATTAATATTATTTGTAAAGTTTTATGTTTTACACAGTTTTATATTGACACAGTTATATATTATCATCATCATCACCATCATCACCCTCATCATCATCATCATCACTATTATCACTATCATCATCACCATCATCACCCTCATCATCATCATCACTATTATCACTATCATCATCATCATCATCATCATCGTATTCATCACCATCATCATCATCACCTTCAACATTATTATTATTATTATTGTTATTAAACTTTTATATTTTACACAGTTTTAGATTGACATAGGCCAATTATTTTTTTCAAAATCTATTTTCGGTTAAAAACAGAACAAACGTCATTTTGATTAATTCCACCTGAAATATTCCTGATGTTAACTTTACAGTCACAGACACACTGATTAGCTTTATTTCAGTTTATTAAAATCTCTTTTTTGGCTTTTTCTCCCCAATTTATAATCGTCTGATTTCTTATCGTATGACAGCCATTAACCAGGGAGGGCAAAGGCTATGTGATCAGCCACTGCTTCTTATCAAGCTGCTTGCTTATGTACCGTGAAGAGGCACTCTAACAAATTTGGAGAAAAAAATGCTGCCACCCACTTCTGTATGCATGAGCTGGCAGATGCCCATGATCACTTAGCATCACTATAATTGACAGGGGAGAGCAAGTATGCAGTGTCAGTTAATATCAGACCATTCCAAACACATGCAAATTATTGCAGATTCCTATATTTATACACACTGAAGTACCAGAAAAAAACTGGTACACCTGTCTGCTTGGTAAGTACCCCATAGGGCATGGACTCAACAAGCTTGTGGAGATATTCTGTAGACAATAAACACTGTATGTCCTGTAGAACAGTGCACAATTCTATTGCATTCAGTGGTGTAGTATTTTTGTGTTCCACAGCGCACTGCATGGCATCGCAGATGTGTTTGATAATGTTGACATCTGGTGGGAATGGCACAACCTCAAATTTAGATGTGTGTTCCTCTAACCATAATTTTGCGTCTCTAGATGTGTGTGGTGGCACATTGTCGTAAATATAAACAGGTGTAACTGACATACCAGGGATTCCATGGAATGACAGCTAAACAAACCCATACCATTATAGCGCCACCACCATTATGTACCAGTACATACAGTATATTGTCGCGTTATTGGGGAGAAAGTAGTGCACTTTTTTTAAGTAGGCATATTTTGAAATATTATCTTATAACACAGTCCAGGGTCAAATCTTAATATTCACTCAACATAAATGTACTGCAACATGTTTTCTTATCTTTTCAGCTAAATGATCCTTTATACAGGACAAAGTCTTTGAATAATTGCACGCCATTTATGGCATGCATTATTTATTTATTTTTATTTATGTGTCTAGTCCTGAAAGAGATCTTACCTGTGAGTAGTTCATTTCTAACAGGTAGTCACGCTGTATCTGTGGATGAGTGTTAAATGGAATTTTATAGGGTGTAAAATTAACTACATGTATTATACACCATGTTCACTCTGCTAATGTTTTCCTTGTCTGCACCAACACAAAATGTATTAATGTTCAAATCCATTTGAATACTAGATCTTCCCAGTGTTTAACAGTTGGCTTTTTATTTTTCCAATCCGAAATGAGAAATAAATAATTTATGCATAACCCAATGTTAGAGTTTAACAATGATGCAGAATTGTGTTAATAGAGAATCGTGATCTGGGACAGGATCTCGTTTTCCCGCATCCCTATCTTTGTGTCTGTGTTTGTGGGAGTGAGGAGTTTCTATCATGAGCCAGCATCATTGCATAGTGCTGCATTGTTGTAGCTCTGAAAGGAAGTCACTCTTATAAATGCAAATCCTTTACGCTGAGTCCCCCAACAATATTGGCCTCATACAGTGCTGAAATCTTACTGGCTGATTTAGGATAGAGCTGCAGCATTGTGCATGTGTGCATGTGTGTGTGTGCGTGTGTGTCTGTGTCTGTGTTTGCATCCATATGCGTGTGTGTGCATGTGTGTTGGACGGAGGCGCGTCTGTTTGTTTGGCCAGGAGTCAGCATGTGTGTGTGTGTTGCCTGCAAGAGCAGATTGGAGCATATTGAGCAGACTCTGGCCATGTTCTGTCTTCAAAGCGAGGGGAGAAAACAGGACAGCACGGAGACTCCGGAGCCATACACACGTGATGCCTCTGGCACTGCCAGCTTTTGGTCTGAATCTGAGCTGTGTGTGTGTGTGTGTGTGTGTGTGTGTGTGGTTTTGTCTGTCCCACCGTATGCCTGTCCACTTTCTGGCTTGGCTTTCTTTGTCACACAGTCTCTCTCTCTCTCTCACACACACACACACACACACACACACAAACTCTCCCTACGTCAGATAAGAATAGGTGTAAGCTCCCGGTGACATCTAATTACACAGAGCAATGGATTACAGAGAGAGACGGAGAGACATTGGAGGGAGAAGAAGCATGACAGAATTAGCGAATAATTGGCGTGGCTCTGCGCTGACTCACACACCAGGACATTCAGAGTCATATGAAAGAAGAGTGCTTCTTGTCAGCTGTATAATGCTGGTAAGAGTGCTCTCTCTCTCTCTGCCATATAACTCTCTGGTTAAAACCTGAACATTTATTGCTGTGAGGATAATAGACTGGCGTTATATAATAAACTTTGCACCCTGTGCCTTGGTGTTAAGGAATGAAAAATGAATGTTGGAGATAAGTCATTTTTGGAGTTGAATGATGGATAGAATGAGCTTTGGCTGAACCCATCATAGCATTATTAGTGGCCGCCAGGGAGAGCTTGCTGTTGTGTGTGTGCAGCACACACACACACACACACACAAAACCGGTTTGTCAAAAATGCATAAGGTTTTGACTCGGTATAAATTATTATTCACATATTGTGTATAAGAGGGATGTAACCGAACACAAATACATAATTCAGTTTGGATAAATGATGTGTTCTTGCTACTACGAGTGTGTGTTAAAGACTAGAGATCTTAATGGGACAGGGATCCCCTTACAGTGCAACAGAAAAGTTTATGAGTGGGAGGTTTTACTTTTACACGATGTGGCTGTGAGCCTGAATGACACCAGTCTGAAAGATGCGAAGTTTCATGCTCTGAAAGTGAACTATTGACCACTGCGCATGCACACACAGAGGAATTTAACCTCTGCATTTAACCCTCCCATGCAGTGAAACACAAATATATACACACACTAATGAAGTGAGCACACATGTCCAGAGCAGTGGGCAAACCTGTCCGCGGTGTTCACGTTGCAGATGGGGGAGGGGGGGGGCATTGGTGGCCTTGCTCAAAGGCACTTCAGATATGTTGGTTGTGAGGTTCACAACGGTTGATACCTTAATCACAAGCTCACAGTTAACACCCCCCCCCCCTTGTCTTTTTTTTTCTTGAAAAACATATGAACATGCACATAACAACGGTAAATATATTACAAGTAATAAAGGCACACAGCTGTTTTAATACTTGGATATATGTACGTATATATTCACTGTGCTGCTGGTTTATTAGGTGCACTAACACCATCCCTAAACTCATTTACTCTCTTATCATGTACCATACAGGGACACTTTATAGGTACACAATTATAACACACATTTTTCCCCCTTACACCATCCATCAATAAACAGCAGCCGACTCAGGACCACCACTGCCCAGATATTATTTCGGTGGTGGATGAAGAGGTGGATGAAGATTCTATAGTGTGGTGAAATAGCATTATGCTGATGCTTGGCAATTTATTATATAGTCATTTCAAGAAGAGACTAAAATAACACACATAGAAATGCTGTTTGGTTGCCTTACTTAGCCTCCAGCCTGAGAGTTTCTCTGCATATATACCTGTGTCGATACTTAACAACTTTTTAGTGCTTTTCAAGCTGTTTTTTACAAAGTGTACAAAAAGAACCAGACTTGCTTATTAAGGAGCAGAGACACTTTATCAAGATGACCCTTCCCTTTACATTCGGTAATACAAAGTGGAAAAACTACATAGGTTAGTGGTGATGGATTGCACTTGAATAGCTATGGGCTACTTACTTGAGTGAGAATGTAATTAAGCTAAAAATATGTTTGTGTAAAATCACCCAGCAGGCATGTGCCAATAATTTAGAAATAGGAAATATTCTGATATGATGCATGACATGTTATAAAAGGTCTTCACTATGGCTGCATTTCATTTGAAAAGACTGAGTAATACAAACATAATCATTACCGTGCACACACCTAGTCATGCAATCCGCCTTTACTGACATTTGTGAAAGAATGCGGGTCATTGAATACGAGTGTGGTACTGTAATAGGATGCCACAGTTGTATCAAGTCAGTTTGTGAAATTTCTTCCCTCCTTGATATTTCACAATCAACGGTGAGGTGTATTAAAAAATGGAAGTGTTTACGAGCCACAGCAACTCAGCCAGGAAGTGGCAGACCACATCAAGTTACACAGCAGTGTCACTGAGGCACGTTCATCCTCTTCTAGGTAGATTAGCCCTAAAAATAGGCAAAAATTCACCCAAACTCACTCCAAAATCTGACAGAAAACCCGCCCAGAAGAATATGAGCTGTTCTAGATGCGAAAAGGGTGTGTGTGTGTGTGTGTGTGTGTGTGTGTGGCGGGGGGTATTGGACCAACTCCATATTAATGCTCATGGTTTTATAATTGGACATTCTAAACGATTCAGTAAGTATAATGTGTAGAGGTCTGAACACTTTTGTATATATAGTACAAATTCTATCTCTTTAGTGTTCCCTGAAAACACATGTATGTCTATGGGCGAGATCTCCTGAAGGCTAATGTAATCCTAGAGCTTGTGAAATTCAAGATGATTGACAAGCAAGTAGAGTTTGTCCTAATTGGCTGGATGTTCCTGGTCTTCATCATTTGTTTTTTTTGTTGTTGTTGTTGTTGTTTTTGTTAATGGGGATGGGGCCCATGGATAACACACAGACTGAAGCAGATATTGTTTAATATATATATATAACGTGTATTTCAGTATGTTGACGATTTTACTTTTACCCGAGTGCATTACAGCTAACATCGAATCAAATACTATAAATGTCAGGATTAGCTATAAATTTAGCATGATGACAGGGACACATGTAAACACACCCCACCTTTTTTTGTTGAGAAAATCAATGTCATAAATAGTAATAAAGGTTAGTCAGTTATCACGGCACTGAGTTCAATATCATCTTGTTGCTGCACTCAAGTAACCGTGCTGTTATTTTCTTTGTCTACAGAGAAGCTTAAAGATTAAAGTACACTATATAAATGTCAACTAACTCTCAGGAGACTTGCTTTATCAACACCATGCACAGCCAGTGAAATGGAACAATTTAACAATGCATAGTGAAGGAAAACGCTGGGAAAAAAAATCTGCCAAATTGGAATAAAGTGGTACCTCTGTGGTCAAGGTTCTCTGCTCTGTGTAAGTCCAAATCCCAGTACAGCCAGACAGTCAGCTTTAGCCCTCAGCTATATGCTTGGATTGTGTTCTGCCTTGTTTGTGTGGTACTTTGGATAAAACCATCTGCCAAATGAATAAATGGAAATGTGAACGTTTCTAAACTCCATTTCACCAGTTCTATGGCTATCACCACAGTGGCGTTTTTCACAGTGGCTATCTTTCACATGTCAGGATCTATTACAGTGTAAAGCATTTATGGTTGTTTAAAATGGATTTTAGAGGCTTGTGCAAGCTCTTGCTATGTAGAAGAGGATTTTATCCATGCAGAATCAACAAAGTGCATCACACACTGCAACATGCCTGCAGCAGTATTCTGCCGAGAGAAGCACCAGACAAATTCAGAAAATCTGAATTTCCAGCAGGAAAGAAATAGCGGCAAAAGGGAGGAAAAGAAAGACAGAACAAAGAGAGAACAGAGAGAAGAGACATGCTTGAGGTCCAAAAGAGAGAAAATAGAAAAGGAACTCAAGCAGGAGCCATTTGCTGGCAGTGAAATGTGAGTCATGGTAAAGACGTGAGAGAGAAGGAGCACAAGTAGACGAAATGAAAACAGGAGAGTGGAGGAGGGAGGTCACAGGAAACTCTCGCTCGCCCGCATGTGCAGCGTTTGTTTGATTTAAATCAAATTAAAATTCAATTAAACTAAATGAGTCTCTTCTCTATTACCTCTCTAAGGAAGTTAAGAGATGACAATGTGCACGCGCACACACACACACACACGCACACACACAACGACAGCAAAGAGTGTGTTTGTGGCGCTATCCAAAGGACACTTAATATTAATCACACTCTCCAAAAATAATACTGTTGTTGCTAAGCAACAGCTAGGCCTCCTCAGGCGATGAAGGAATTTCTCTAAATAAATAGTGATCCTGCACAATATTGGCCGCAACATTACAGAAAGCACCACACACACACACACACACACACACACACACACACACACACATACATGCCACTAGATAATTCAGAAGTGTGTCTCAGCTGTGATTGACAGTGAAGATTGACGACTATTGCATTTCACTGTGAGCAGCAGACATAGACCAGGACAAACTTATCTGAGCTGTCCATCCCTGTCTGTAATATTTTTATGATAAAAGGTAAATAATTATTATAAAAATTATAATAATTATAAATAAAGGTGCTCAGACTGGAGTGGCAGAAAAACTGGTATATATGAGCCTATGCAAAATACCTAGGCTGTAATGGTATTGGATTTGTTTAGATGCCATTCCATGGTACCCCTGGTACATCTACAAACCTCTCAGTTGAACATTATGTGTCCTTTCTTATATATTACACATGTTCTGCATTTGTTCTGATAGGTTTGGCCTCTTCCAACACGACAATGCCCAGCCATACACATCTAAAGACGCCAAATTATAGTTAGAGGAACACTTATCTGAGTTTGGGGTTTAGTCATTCCCACCTATGTCACCAGACCTCAGTAATATCGAACACATCTGGGATGCCATGCAACATACTGTTGAATTCAAAAATCCTACACCTCTGAATATGACAGAATTGTGGAGCGCTCTGCAGGAAGTATGGTGTTCATAGTCTACAGAATAGTTCTGCAGGCTTGTGGAGTCCATGCCTGGTGTACCAGTTTTTCGTCACTTCAGTGTATGAACAGGGACCACCATAAGACCATCCAGGAATGATTTGGGTGGTGGATAGAGATACAGCAATGCTGCTCGATGGGATGTGCATCACACAAATACAGTATGACATGTCATAATGTAATGCTTTCAAGCAAACAAGTTATACTGACACTGTGATGTACTTGGTGACTCTTGGTGAATCATATCAGCAAAAGAAAATGTAACTGCTAGATGTAATATGTAATATAGGCATTGCAAGAAAAATGCTGTCCAAGCCCCTTTCTTGGCCTGGGACAATTCTCTTTACCCAGTGGGCCTGTGATTACGGTCAGTTATTGTGTAGTGTAGTTTAAACAGCAGAGATGCTTCGCCTTATGTAGAAAAAAAAAAAAATTCCCTTGCCCAAGCAAGGAAACAGGGATATAACAAATCAACAAATACAGATAGGTCTACAAGGCCTTTTTAAAAAAAAAAAAAAAAAAAGAAAAGGAAAGAAAGAAAGCTTACAGGAAGGTTTACAAGACATTTAATTGAGACTGGAATTGTGCATCAGCACTGGGATCCAGTTGAACTATTTCTGTCATCCTCAGGTCCCTCAGCTTTCAGCCTTGAACTCGGCTACTTGTCTTGCTGTCAGTTCACTGTCCTGCTCTCATCTCCCTGCTCATCCTCACATTTCTGTATTGCTCTCATCTCCCTGCTCATCCTCACATTTCTGTATTGCTGTCATCTCCCTGCTCATCCTCACATTTCTGTATTGCTGTCATCTCCCTGCTCATCCTCACTTTTCTGTATTGCTGTCATCTCCCTGCTCATCCTCACAGTTCTGTATTGCTCTCATCTCCCTGCTCATCCTCACTTCCCTGTCTCACTCTCAGCAACCTGGTGCCACACCTTAGGTTTCCTGTCTCACTCTCAGCTTTTGGTTGCCACATAGATTCCAGTCTCGTGCTCAAAATCAGGGGATTTACCCTTTTTTCTCTGACTTACCCACAGCTTCCTGTCTCATCCTCCATTCCTTATTTAATTATCAGCCCCCTGTCTTACATCAGCGTTCTTATTCTTGAATCCCTGTCAGTAAACCCCCTATAACACACTCAAATTCATATCTCACACTCAGTTTTCTGTTTCAACATGTCTTACCTATCGTTCTCTACCTTAGGTCCCAGTCTCACTCAACCCTGTTGTCTGCATGTCTCTTTCTCAACCCCCACTCTTTCTCAACCCTAATGCTCCAAGCACACTGTTTCAGCTTCAGCCTCATGTCTCACCATAAGTTCACCATCTCTCCCTTATCTCTCTCCTCACCTGGAGCTGTTTGCTCTCAGCCTTCTATCTCACCAATGCCCTGTTTCACCCTTCTGTTTCTTTTATCCTCCACTCTCCTTTTTACCCCCTCAGTTCCCTGTCTTACCCTCGGCTGTCTCTCTGTTCAGGTCCCATGAGACTGTAGCTCTAATCAAGCACATGCTCCTATCAGAGCCAACATGACCTTTCAGGTGTTGGCACTTTCTGGCATGACCTTTTAGAGTGAATGGCTGAGCGGGAAGCTGAGACTAATGTGCACTCTAATGGAGGATAATGTGAACTGCTGCTCAGGGCTGCGCATTCTCTACGTATGAGAGTCCCACTTATCCATTGCTTCTCTCAGCATCACAATAACACACCACTGTTCTAGGGCTATAGACTGCAATTTGTTTCTATCAGTATCTGTCTTTCTGGTCTTTACACACTCTGATATTCTGTCTCAGAGTGTGTGTTTCTATCATTACCCCAAACATGCACCTGCTTACATTTTATGTGCAGCATTGTCCAAAGTTTGATCCCCCACTTTTTCCTCCATGTTTTTTGATTATGCTCATGTTTCCATATATTTTGTTTGCTCATGTCATCAGGAGATAAATTACATAACGGCATTAATTCTTGCTTATAAGAGTTAAGCTGCGCCCAGTTAATACCCCATTCTGTTTCCTGTATACGTTTGCTGACGCAGACACACACATGCACACTCATATACACGCTCATATATACACACACAAGCTCACCCAAAGTTCAAGTGAGACACACAGAGCTGCTCGGCCAGTCATCCAGAAAATGGTGAGTGTTACACATGCTCGAGCAAACTGCCATTTCTTATTTTTGTACCCTGACTCAGTCTCAGAGAGTAATCCAATCGTATCAGGTCAGAATTGGGTCATCAAATCCTTACATGTAGCTCAGCTATGAGCTTTCAGTTTTATAGAGAGTTTGGAATAAGGCTGTATCATAAAGGGGATGGGGGTGCCATAAAGAAAATAAGAGCACAGGTTTCAAATCCAGATCAGTGTTTTTCCGATGATAGCATTTGCACACTGTAAACAGACTGGAGCAGCTGCAGATACTGCGCCAAAATATATATATATATATATATATATATATATATGCCATATGTTTCTAATTACAAATGAAAAAAATTCACTTAACTGACTTCAGGATATAGTGACTGCCTGCATTCAACCTGGCAGGTAGAACTTACAATTAAGCACAGCCCATAGTAATTAATGTGTCCTAGTTGTTGCTGCTTCTAAGTGCAGAGCCGCAGTGCAGATGGGACCTCAGCTGGGCCCCTGTTCTTAAGCAAAAGTAAATAAAGTGATGCACAAAGAGAGCCTTGCGAACAATGCACGCCAGTTCTGTTAAAACCAACACAATCCGTGTAACGTATCTAGAGCACCAGGATGGAGTGGTATGAGACCGATCTCCCGCTGCTCAATTCCCCGCATGAGGCTGGGGTTTGATGACAGACCCACTGAGAGACGAATGAGAGAGAGAACGAGCGAGAGGGGCGAGAAAATAGGAGAATGAGAGCGTGAGAGAGGGAGCTAAAGAGGCTGTGGGTTGAATGCCTACGGGAAATGGCCCGCCGATGTGCTTATATTACACTGACTTTAGATTCATCTTGGAGATTGAAGCTGATTCCCTAGGGAAATGATGTCTGCCTGTGCGTGGGGCATCTCGTCTTCGATTCCAGCTATGGAGAAGAGCTGCGGGGTACTTAGTGAGAAAAGAGCAGTGGGTGTGTGTTTTAAAATGGGAGCTAAAGTCGGCCTACGTTCCCCATTCACCTGGCCAATATCGAGGTTATTACTCGATATGTTAAGACTGTGTAAAGCAGGTCCGCGACAGGGACTCTATTATGTCATCAGAAAGAAGGGATCAGCGGAGGACAGAGCATGAAAGGAGGAGTGGAAGAGTACCTGCTCGCAAGAGTGCAATTCTTTACAGCTAATTAAAGCTTCCTATTGAGGGGCAGGGCTGTGGAACAAAGGGAGAACAGAATAGAGAGAGAGAGAGGAAAGGAAGAAAGAGAGAAGAAAATGCCACAGCCGTTTGAACCAGACTGTAGTCAGTGGAGCAAAAGGGATGCTGTTCTACACCCCCGACCACCTCCACCACCCCAGCCCCTTACTCTTTGTTTCTCTCCTCCTCCACCCCCTTTCATTTCTCTTCCTTCCTTGTCTAATGTAATGAGTGCATAATTGTTTTGCACATAAGAGCACTTGTGGGTGTCTGTGGTGTGTGTTATACGGTTAAGTGAAAATCCGAGCTTTTCACTCGAGTTTGCTCAGTCAGTGCAGTGACTGTGCTGTGTGGGTAAATGGAGCGAAGAACAGACAGCAAAGTCTTTAGCACACAGAGAATTACTGGCATGTCACACAACACACACACACACACACACACACACACACACACACACACACACACACACACACACACACACACACACACACACAACATAGCCACAGTTAACAAGTGAGGAGTACAAGCTCCCCCTCATGGCTGCATTATGTATTTAAGGCATAATGGGATCTTAAAGCACACTTCTTCTCTGCTCTTGGTTATAATTCTCCAGAATTCCACCCATGTTCAGGTAATTTTTTTTTCCCCTGAAATGACAACTTATGCAACATGAGGTTACAAGAAATAATAATATAAAAAAGATTTTTACTGTTTTGCGTTGGTGATTTTTTTTTTCAACTAAAAGACCCTTCATGGCTTTTTTTTTAAAGGAAAAGAGAAAAAAAATCAATGTTAAACTTAGACTGTTAGACTTTTTTCTAAATGTCCCTTAAATTGAAAAGTGAATTGGAATACCATGAGTAATTGGTGATTTTTTTTCTTTTTTTTAAACTATGTCAACATTCTTGGCATGTAAAAATGTACCAAGATTAGGATTTTTGAAAGATGGGGCTGGAAAAAAAAAATCAATCTTTAATAATAAAAATGGCTTTCAAAACAGCCAAGGAGTTCATTGAAGTTTGGCATGAGAATGTTTTATTTCTTTTGAGATTTTGTGCAGTATATAAAGAGAAACCAGAGACATGCTGCATTCAATGACCATGCTGCCCAGTGAAAAAGAGCAATGATGTGAAGGATTTATTTCATTAAAGTAATGACCTCAAGCCATTTGAAGGAGGTTTACGTCTTATATTCTCCTTTAAATAGCCTTTAATTGACTGTCCGTAAGTGTGTGCACTGTGCACAAAAGGGTTAAAAGACATTTCTGTCATATGGGAGAACCTGGGTGAAATGGGAGACTTCCCATCCCTCTGACTGAATGAGTTCATGTGCTGTAGGCTACGCGATAGAAATTCAAGATGGCTGTCATTAGCCTCATTATTATTGCGCCTTCTCATTAAGAGGTGAGCTAAATTGTTTGGTGAGGCCTAGGAAAGAGAGAAGACCATTCACTTAATTGTCAGCATTAACACTCGGAGGTTGATGTAAACGGTTTTTACCTTTCAGGAACTTTAAATTTCAGCATATTTCAACGTTATATTGTTGCTCTGTGATGGTAGCAGTGCTGGTTTTTGAGTCTGACTTCATGTGAGTGTGTCATGAGATACAGTCACGGAAAGGAGGTATAGAAGGAAGCTTACATATTCCTATAACAATATGCTATAATACACAAATAATAACCATAATATTAATAATGTTTTCAATGTAAAAATGTATTCACTGCTTGATTTGAACAGAAGGAAGCAGAACTAGTAATCTTATTCCCCATTATTCCACAGCAGCTGCTGCGCCAGTGTTCCTCTCCACAAGCACCTCAAGCTTATAGGTTTTGGTTTGAATGTTGGGTTTAATTAACTAAGAGTTAATTAAAACGTGTCCTTCATAAAATACATGTGGAAGCCGCTCTGGTCTTTCAGCATTGTTGGAAAGAAAGTAGATGCTAGTTTCACACATTTAATTACTGTGTTCTCTGGTTACCAAAGTCCTGCCAACATTACTGCATATGCTGCTTGTTGTGGCTCATAGTTTCATACACACACACACACACACACACACACACACACACACACATGTAAACCAGTACACAGTGTGTTTGTGGAGGGAAACACAGCATGCTTAGAAATGCCAGCTGATGAATAATCTAGCAAATTTTATACTGTAAAGCACTGTCATGAACGTAAGGAATAAAACATCTCGAGTCAGGCTAAACAATAATTGACGGCAGGTTTTGTGATGTGGGCTGAAGGTTGATTATTTTCCAATAACAGCATGTATCAAACTGTTTTATTTCTCTTATAACATTTGCCAGTGATTACACTTTTTCAAAAATGTTTATGTAAGAACGTTGTGTATTTTTTGTCCATTTATAGTTACATTAAATGTTGTAGTACATCTGTGAGACAGGGTAGCTCCTGCTATCATCTATAACAGCTGTAAACAATGATTCCCTCACCTATCTTGATGATAAGCCAGAAAACACAGCATGTCATATTACTGATAAACCACGAAGCCCTCCTCCCTGAAGACTTACGTTGAATAAATAAGAATATATAATTGTCTCCTTACAGAAATGTCAACATATCTTTCTTGGTTAAATACCAACACATTTTTGTGCCTGTTTATTTGAAACAGTAATCAATCATGCCTTAATGAGGGCTTTAATATAAACCTGTGATTTGTCTTATAGCTAGTCAGCTTATAACTGATAAATAACTGCACAATCATATTGGTGTAAATCCTGTATTAGTCCTGAATACTTAATATTTAAATTACCAAACACAGCTTGTTCAGCCTATAATCATTTTTATACAGTGAATCAAACAAGTCGAGTCAGCAAGCTTCAGCTCCTGGGGGTCCGACAGCATTTATTACAACCTCCCAGCTAGCTTAAACCTGATCTCTGAAATGAGAGATTAGGCCAAATAAACACTCATGAACCATCCCGACTCCCAGGTCCCGACTCACATTCCTAGTTTGCTGAAGTACACACCTTTTTTTTTCTATTAGTCTCACTATAATTACTGAATAACAGGCCTTCAGATGAATAACTGAGTAATAGGCTAGGACATTAAGAGGATTAGACTGCAAGTCAATTATACTGCTTATATTTTAGTGGGTTTTTTTTGACCAGTGGCATACAACAAAGAGAACAGAAACACTTCAGAATTGATTCTGAATAAAAGTGTGATTGAGTACATTAAAAGGCTACAGCTTGTCTTACTTCAATGTCTCTTTCAAATGCAGCATTAAATGAAAGCGCCGTTGCAGAAGAAATTAAACCTTCTCAAAGGCAATGGAAATAAAATTCTCTGCGAGCAAGGAAATAAAACCATTCTGAGCAAAACGTTCTTTATTGCCAATATAATATGTCCATTAAAATACATTTAAATACAAAATACATCCAGTATATACACAGGCCCACTCTCCCTGAAGCGTTCAAGTCAAGCTTTTCCAACCACATAGGAGAGAAGTGTTTTAATGAGCGCCTGCTTGTCACAGAGCTGACTAGAGGTGTAAGTGATGGTGGCAGGTTGGCCCCCTGATTGGCCCAGTGAGATCGAAACACTGCTTCTATACTGTACATAGCAATGCTCCTGACATCACTGCTGACACACAATATCATACCCCAAGGGAGAGGGGAGGTGGGGACTGGAGGATTGAAAAGGCATGTGTTAGTCAGACCCATCGATAAGCTCGGTGTGTGTCGGGTGTCCACAGTATCCAGTATCACCCAAATGACATTCGTTTCAGTTAAGTGAAGCTTGATGTGTTTGATATAAGAATCAGACGTTCATGAGTTTGGAGAAATTATATATTCTAGAGTAGATAAAAGGAATTGTGAATTGTGGACATTAATTGTGTGTATTGAATATATGCTGTACGAATACTTCAGTGGCTGATCTTATGGATTTTTTGTGTTCAGAGATCCTAAAGGAATATGAAAACTGGCCAAGACTTGAAAGTTCAGCTTAGATGCAGGTTTTTACAGATTGGAATTGAAGGGAAACATCAGATGCATAGAAGACATGTGGGAAAAAAAATCTAATTTGCCAGTCTAAAAGAAGCTTTCTACACAGCGTCTCTAATGAGCTGCGGAGCTTGACCTCATTAGACGAGTGTGTCACACCTGAGTGCTTCAGTTCTGAAGAGTAGACATCTCCACCCCAGCACATTACAACAGAGCCTAATCTCAGTGCATTAGGAACAAAATTGGAGATATCAGCAAGAACAACAAGGCGTAAAAGTCATTGAAATTTTTAATCATTCGCAGGCGCTTTAGCGGGACTGACAATGCCTCCAACACCCATGCCAGTGGTCTCATAAGCATGATGTCTTTGATGTTGACTCCACTCTGCACAGGTCTGATGTGACTCTTGAGTGCATGTGACTGAATACTTAATGTGTCTTTGCATGCCCTCGGCAGGAGCTTCGGTCAATTTGACGTGCCGCGCATTCTTCGGCTACAGTGGCGATGTCAGCCCACTCGTTTATTGGATGAAGGGAGAGAAGTTCATCGAGGACATGGACCAGAGCCGCATCCGTGAGAGCGATATCAGGTGGGAGCACAAATCAGCTGGTGCGAAGTCTAGTACCCATACTATGGCAGATCACACACTTTTTTAGAGACTGATAAAATGTTAACAAGATGACATCAGACTGCTCGTTCTAGACCAAATGAGTTTTTTTTCTTATATAATTCCTTATCAACCCTTTTCCCACTCATCTGAAAATGAAAACCTTTTGAATAATTTAATGTTATGTCTTACACAGTGCATAGTTTATCAATAATGCAGCTAATCAGCTGCACACAGTGAGTGCACACATAAATACAGTCAGAAAACACTGCAGATCACACAACCATGAAGAAACACCGCAATCCATCTTGTGCAGTCAGCAGATGTATCTTGCTTATGGTTATTAGTTGCTCCTGTCCAATCAGAATCTGTTTATTGAATTTGCGATAGCAGTGATAAGAAGCGATAGTTTTGCCATTATCTAGGACTCTAGACAAAGAACTGCTTCTGTGTGGTTAGATTATTCTCCATGCTGAGAGATGCTTTAGAAAATCAGTCAATTTCCAAATGAGAAAATTGCCTATAATGTACAGTTTATCTATCTGGCCATGTCTGACTTTTTTTTTTCCACAATGGGCAGACAGCCTCATCAGGTCATTGGCCTGCTGTGTGCTAACATGCTCAGGGCAGTTAGCAGAAGGGAAAGTGGGTGAGTTCTCAGCTTTGGCAGTGTCGGCCATGACCTTCCCTTCAGCAGCGTATGCCATATCCACGACAGCCTTGAGCAGCAGGAAAAGAGGACAAGTGGTCTGTCGCTGATATGTGACTAAGCTTACTACATTTTTCTGTTTATGATATCATGAGGTTGCATTCTTGTTTTTTTTTTTTGTTTTTTTTTTTTATCTTATACATAGCCATCTACCAGTACAATATTTCACTGGATGACATTTAAGTTCAAGGAACTTTTCATCTTAATAGTGAGCTGATTAATATAAGTCAGTAGAAAGGTACTGCACATACGCTGCTTTCCAGACTGCTCCCTATCTTAATGTATTATGATCCCTAGTATAATTTAATTAAACGAATGACTAACATTGAATTGACAAGCACATAATTATGACTAATCAAAACAGCAAAGGAAATGGTATTTAGGAAACAGGAGGTTAACCTAAATTTATAAAAGTATTCCTCAGTAATAGCAGCCAAATCTCTTTCGAGGATATATGCAAGGCTGCCTTGAAATGTGGCTAAAATAAGGTCTTTTAGAAGACAGCTGACTCATGCTGCCTTCAGACTGGGACAGCCTTTATCTCAGAAGCACACCGTTTCTGCCCAATAATGCTGCCTATTTACGGATTTTCCAGCCAAGCGGAACTAGTGGTAGTGGTGGTATTTTTCAGTGTCCCTGATATCAATTTAGTCCAGTATGTGTATGTCATATAGGCCTGTTAAAATAAGCCTTCTTAACTTTTGCTTAATACTCATCTGGTCTACAGTGATTCTTCAATTAATACAGTAAAGTGAAGTGACTGTATGGCAATTAACATAATATAGAAAATAATTTTGGGAGATTTGTGCAGTCAAAAAGTTGACTACGATGAGCCATTGCTGATGGAATAAGTTAAGCCTGTGTTCAATAGCTGTAAATACAACCAAATGAAGCCATCATTTTTTCTTTCACTCACACTCATTCATTATCTAAGCCGCTTATCCTACTACTGGGTTACAGGGCATGCTGGGGCTATTCCCAGTGCTCACTGGGCAGAAGGCAGGAAAACACCCTGGACAGGCTGCAGATCCAAGCATTTTCTAGTACAATTTTTAGCTTTATATTAGATTTGAGCAGACAATGAAATCTTAACTTTATTCCACACAAAAAAACATGAAATAGTTTTTCCTGAAAAACTTCCTGAAAATAAATCTTGCCAAAAAAAACCCTTTACCCCAGAAGAGATTAATATCTTATACCTGCAGTGTCTTGCTTTATTACTAATAACCATTATTTCCAAAGAATATTATCCTTTTTTTTTTACCAGAAACACCCCAACTTCAGTACTTGATGAGTACTAAAAGAGTTGTCGGGCGAGTATTTAGTTAATTTTGAGCATAAAAGTGTAATGCTGTACAGGCCACAGTTATATCAGTGAGTCAGCGTGCACTAAGCCAGGTGACTCATCCTATCTGAGCAGCACTGGAAAAAAAGCACAACAAATAAAGATAGTCTCTGTGCTTTTCTTCAGTTCCCACATGGTACCTAATGAGTGCACCAATAAAACTGTAATTTATCAGTAGCTGCTCCTTCTTCTCAATTTCTAAAATGATCATAACACCGGACCCCCGCTCATATTACCCTGCTTTCTCCTAGGGGATTTACTTGATATCGTTTGACGGAATGTTTCTCACATTGCCAAAGGCTTATAATAAACAGAACCGTCTTCCATTTTAAGATTATGTGAAGGGTGTCAAATGGACACGGTAAAAGCTACAATACTGCTGTCAAGCACTGACGAGACAATGGGTTCTCATTATAAGTTTGCTATGACTACCCATAAGCAGAAGTTTTTAGTTGCTTGCCATAAATAGAACCATGCCCAATGTTTTTTTTTTTTATCATTATTATTTAACCATTCTCTGGATTCTTTTCAAATGTTAACCTTAATCTGGTTTTAATAAATCTGGAAAATATTATTATGTTTATCTAGTATGTCAACTTATGCAAATCGAATGCCCCCATGGGTGATACAGTTGTCCATGACATTTAAGTCCCCTATGTGAAAAAGGTAATATTTGGTGACATTTGTGTCTTTTTGAGCATGACTTGCTCATTACATGTCATGTCTAGCAATCTCCATGATCCTGATTTAAATATGAACTATTTAGTCTTCTTTAAGCATTCTGCCATGTCTGAGCTTTAGATTCCTTTTCTGTCTGACCTAGCAAGCTTTCTGCTTTACCTGACAGACAAATAGTCCTGCATATTATGGATTAATTACAGATATTAAGGAGGATTGTATATACAGTTTCATGTTTACTCTAATTGTTTTGAACAGTTAGGAGACACTTTATAGGTCTTTATAATATGCCTTCTCAGATTGCTACTATTTTTAAACCGCCTGAAAACTTAGGACATCTGGTATCTTTCCAACATCATATTTTTTTTCATCCTGCAGCTTTCTGCTAGACTCCCAGTATTGACTTCTATTGTTTGAGTGAACAGTGGTGAAAAAGTATAACAGTATCTATTTGGCCCCTTGGTGCCCATTATGTTTCAGGAGATCATCAGTCATCAGACATGAACTGTAAATTTCCTGTTATACCCAATTTACAAAACCAGTGCACTATATGAGTAAGCATATACAATCAACCTTGGTGGCAACAACCATAACAAACAGTAATTAATGACTTGCAAAGTGGTTTTCCTCGGCAGGAACAGAATCAATTCACCATCGATTGTCTTTGGTTAATGCAGGGAAATGAGAGTAAAAATTCGATTAATAACGCAAATAAATGCATTTGCCATTAATTATAGACCAGCAAAATCAGCATTTTGCAAGGTTCTGTGAGTAAATTATTCAGCTGTGTGTAGGTGTTAACTGAATTGTTTATTGTTACTCTGAGACAAACAACAAGGTGAAGTAAACTGTAAGAGAAAATGTCTTAAACTAGAACCCTGATCACAACCTGTCAATCTAAAGTCTGAGTTTCTGAGTGTCACTGATGTCTGGATTTTTCTGTCGACAGGACTGTCAGAGAGCACCTAGGAGAACAGGAAATGTCCATCACTTTGACCATAGATTCATTAGAAGAAGGAGATCTGGGCAATTACTCGTGTTATGCTGAAAACGGGAACGGAAGGCGACAAGCCAGCATACAGATCAGCAAACGAGGTATTATTTATATATATTTCTCTATTTCTAATTTCTTATCACCTTCCTGCGGGTCTCCTTCAGGCAAGCATTAGAATTTAGCGTTTCCTTTTAAGACGAGAACCTCTGAAGGTGTCTCGTCTCTGCTTCATGTGGCAGTTCAGAAGGAGAGACGGTGTCAGGAGATCTGAAATATTCCACTCTCGACTTGTGCACGCACATACAGCTGACTGATGAGCATCACAACAGTTCCCTCAAATCTAAAGGGACTAAATTCTGTAACTCCTTTTGTGAACTCCTGACCCCCCCCCCCTCCCCACCCCAGGTCCCCTGTGCAATACAGAAATCTTCTTTTGTCATTTTAATTCCTAATAGACTTTCTCAGTCTAATCCTTTCCTGCTGAATATCTTTATCTGCATTTGAATTTATAATATTGCATGGATAAATACTACCCACATAAAACCTTAACAAGGGTAACGAACAATACAGGAGCTTAAAAACAATGTGAGGTAAAGCGTCTGCTCTATTACAGCTAACAGCTTGTGTAACGTTTTTTCTCTCTCGTAGTCGAGCTGATGTATACGATGGAGCTGGCTGGAGGATTAGGAGCCATTTTGCTGCTGCTTGTTCTGCTGCTCTCTGTGTATAAATGCTACAGGATCGAGTTGCTGCTCTGCTACAGACATCACTTCGGAGGAGAGGACTCAGATGGAGGTAAAAAGGAAGTCTGCATATTAGCCACAGTGGTTCAATAGTGCCCCCTAATGGACAGACCCAGCTATAACACGTTAGGGAGGTAAAGGATGAAAGTGCTGTTCTGTACTTGTGATAGGGATTTAATTTTAGACATTAAGGTTAACACTGATGTTTGATAAATAAAAGGAAAATGGGAGTTTGCTTTAGGACTGGAATCATGCAGAACAAAGTAAGCTTTCAAAATAAAGCATCAGACACTCTGATTTTAAAATCTCTGGACCAAAAACAATGGTTTTGGAGAGTCTGTGAAAAAGAGTGGTTTATTTATATATAGCTTCGGCACAACACTGGTTGAACACATAGTTAACTGCAATTCAGAACGTCATAAATGATACCTATTACAGAGTATAGATGAGAAAAACCTGGGCTTTAATATATAGAGTCAGTATTTTACAAACAGTGAGGGAACAAGGAAATAAGCACCCTGTGTTTAAGTGAAAATTTGCACTGCAGTTGACATCTTTAAAACATTTTTCCAGGTGTAAAATGCCTCAGCTTGCCTTATCATAATAGGACCTTTTGTTAGATTTGTTTGTAATTAAAGAGTGAACTAATTTAATAACAGTGGGCAGTGTATAACTATAATGATGTATATAGTTCCGGTTCATTTCATTTCAGGAGTGCATATAATTTGTTTAACTGTACTGGTTTACTGTATCACTCTTTTTGTCCATCAGATAACTGAAACTAGTTATCGACATGATCAGTGAATGACAATACATTTTACAGGAATATCACTTTTGACTTAAAACATAAAATCTTGTTAGATAAAGATTATAAGGTAGAAGGTAGAAGCCAGTTTCAGTACATATCACTGTGGGCAAATCAATGACTAGCTAGGTAGCCAGCTAGCCAATAGGCTATCAGTAAGAGCAGCTGCTTTAGGATCTATTTCTGCCAGCAGAGCACATGTTACAATGTTATGTTATAAGTTATAGAACAGGGGTGGGTATCCTCGTTTCCTCGATCATAAGATCATTCTTAAATTTCGTAACCAAAGTAGTACTTATAAACTCATCCATAAATATATGAACAAGTATTCTGTCCCATTCCTAACTAACTACTTCTTAATGTGCAGTTCTACATTAAAAACAATAGAGGCCGCTAAATTTCTGTTAAAAGTCACTAATATTTTTGTTCTACGTATGGTAACGGCACATGTATTTACGTATTTATACAAATCTACTAGCTTGAATGATGTAATAAGTATGTTATTACGTTTAGAAAAGCCAGTATGCACTATTTCAGCCAAAATCAAACCACCATGGTGCTTTGTTTATAAAAATTTTATGTCCATTTTATTGATATAAGGTTATAATATATAAGGATATATAAGGATATAAGAACTGTAAATATGTCTCAGTATATGATAATAGTATACCAGCATCATAAATTTTGGGCGAGAAAAAGCTAATGTATTCTAATCCCCAGCTCAAACATCAACATTGTTGTTTGTTATTTTTGTTCATCTGTATAGAAC
>JAOVVF010000047.1:24347415-24379888 GCA_028565595.1 Duopalatinus emarginatus
TCTGGTACTTCTGCTACCTCATCAGTATTTTCTGGTACTTCTGCTACCTCATCAGTATTTTCTGGTACTTCAGCTACCTCATTAGTATTTTTTGGTACCTCGGCTATCTCGTCAATATTTTTTGGTACTTCTGCTACCTGTTCAGTATTTTCTGGTATTTCTGCTACCTCATCAGTATTTTCTGGTACTTCTGCTAACTTCTCAGTATCGTTTGGTACTTTTGCTACCTTGTCAGTATTTGTTGGTACTTCTACTACCTCCTCAACATTATCTGGTACTTCTGCTACCTCCTCAACATTATCTGGTACTTCAGCTACCTCATTAGTATTTTTTGGTACCTCGGCTATCTCGTCAATATTTTTTGGTACTTCTGCTACCTGTTCAGTATTTTCTGGTATTTCTACTACCTTGTCAATATTTTCTGGTACGTCTACTACTTCCTCAGGATTTTCTTGTCCTTCTACTACCTTGTCAATATTTTCTGGTAGGTCTACTACCTCATCAACATTTTCAGGTATGTCTATGACCTCTTCAGTTTGTTTTGGTACTTCTACAATAACTTCATAATTTTCTGGTAATTCTACAACTGTAAATTTTTCTGGTACATTTACAGCTTCCTCATCATTTTCTACAACCTCTTCAATGCATTCTGGTGCTTCTACAACTGCTTCAAGATTTTCTGGTACTTCTGCTACCTCCTCAGTAATTTCTGGTGCTTGTACTACCTCCTCAACATTTTCCGGTACTTCTAGTACCAGTTTAAAGTTTTCTGGTACTCTTACAACTTCTTCAAGATTTTCTGGCAGTTCTACAATTGCTTCAGTATTTGCTGGTACTCCTGCATCTGCTTTACCTCTTTCTGGTACTACTACAACCTCCTCAATATTTTCAGGTACTTCTACAACCACCTCAACATTTTCTACATCTACTTCTACAGCCTCTCCCCCATTTTGTCCTGACTCCACATCCAACTGTTGATCTATTGCTGTATCTTTTTTAACTAGGTCTTCTATAGTTTGTTGTACAGCCCCTTGTTTCTCATCCCCAGTTGGCTGTGTCTTCTCCCGGCATTCTTCCTCTGATCTCTTTCGCACTGCTGCCTCCAAGGGAATCACAAGTGTGGAATTGTCCACCTCATCCCCAACTCTACATATCTCCCCTTCTTCAGTTGTTGGTACGTCAAGGAGGGTCTTGGTGGCCGCAGTAAAAACTGGGATTGTCTCTTCATAAATAATTGACTTCTCCAGAGGGGGTGCTGTAGGTACTACTGACTCATTTGGTTTTTTTTGCTCCACTTTTTGAGACACAGGAAGCCGGTCTTCCTTCATGCATGCTTCAGCTAGCGGGTAAATGTGTGCAACCTCGCCCTCCTTTCTATCGTCTTCAAGTGGTCTGTAGCCTTTTGGTTTATTAAAGGGTGGATTAAGGAGGAAGGGAAAGCTTCTTTCAGGAGATACAAGGGTCTCAACCTGGGCTGGAGCTGTCTGACCGAACACAAGTGGAATCTTTTTCAAAAATAGATGGACAATCTCCACAAAGTTCAGGAGGAGCGAGACACAAGCAACAGCTAGCATAAAAATTATGAAGATAGTTTTCTCAGTTGGCCGTGAGACAAAACAGTCCACAGTGTTTGGGCAGGGCCAGCGACTACACTGATACAGTGGAAGGATGTGGAAGCCATAAAGAAAGTACTGTCCCACAATAAATCCTACCTCAAATAGCGTCTTGAAGATGATATGGCACACGTATGTGAAGAGGAGAGTGCCTTCAAGACGGAATTTTTTACTCCCATTAATGCCAGTGTCCATGGTTGTGAGAACACTTCCCTGGGCTGCAACAGTAAGTTGTTTGCTGTTCAGTTCTTGTTGGCGTTGAAGCTGTGCATTTGCACGCTCTTTGCGTTTTTCTTCCATGTGGACATGGTGGACCGCATGACCGATGTAAACCAACGAAGGTGTGGACACAAATATAATCTGTAGCACCCATAAGCGGATATGGGAGATTGGGAATGCCTCATCATAACATACATTCTCACATCCAGGTTGCTTCGTGTTACACAAATAATCAGATTGCTCATCTCCCCAGACAAACTCTGCTGCTGTGCCCAGAATAAGAATGCGGAAGATGAAGAGCACTGTGAGCCAAATACGGCCAATTACAGTTGAATGTTCATTCACTTCTTCTAAAATGTTACCTAAGAAGCTCCAGTCTCCCATGGTGGACTATTAACTCTGCATAGTAAACACAGAAAGGTTAAAGTTATGATCTGAGCTATTGACCAGAATACAAAAAAAGCTTTTTTTTTTTTTTTACAATATGCAGCATATATTAAATGCCATTACTGAATAAGGTGGCAGTCAAAATATATCTATATAAAAAAACATGCCTCATAATGTCAGAATACCCAGAAACCCAATTATCCAGAAATTACCTAGAAGTATAACAGGTCAACACTGAAGTGAACAGAAACCAAATGGAAACCTTGGTAAAGTGGTGGCTCCAATAGAGTTCTGGTCAGTCGCTTGGTTGGGTTCTCCTCCCTGCCGCAGGGATAAAGTGAACTCATGTCCTGTTCAACCAGCTCACTATGAGTCCTTGTCGCCTCAATGAGCAAATTTGACTGGATGGGTTTTGATGGCTGCTTTTCAACCCTAAGCTTTCAGCTAGACGCCCTTTATGTACTGGACCACGTGTCGAACAGCAGGAGACAATAGGATGAACAGACCTGCACCCAGAAGAACAGGACCTCTTACTGCATAGAGCCCAAACCCAGGAATTATACAAACAAATTTCTTGAAAAAAAAAAAATACTAAGGAAATCGCAGTAATAATTAAACTAAACACTCATCCACAGGAAAGCGGGGTATTGAAGGTGAGGTCAATGGTCTTGTGATAAAGGAAAATTTATGTTATTTGAGAGAAAGTTCACACATTACAAAATAAACACACACACACATGCGCGCACAGGGAGGGGGAGGGGATTTCGACAGGAGTCTGCGAAAAAAACACTAATAAATCTTTTAGGCGGGCATACATATGCAACATTATACTGTTTTATCATTGGCAATTTGAACACTGTAGCTACTATAACATTAAATGCACTTTTGCATAAAGATGTGCTGACAGACAACCACAATCAGCTAGAGTTGTTTTAATGGACAGGGACTCCACTCCAGAAAGAAGGGCCAATTAATTCTCTTGGCATTTCCAGACATCTCCCGACAATAACTTTAAACTCAGATGCCTGCACTAAACAAGAAACAACATAACAATTGTCAATATATACTGCACAATTCCTAGTGTAGACTTAATACAGTGTTACCTATTTCAGGGATCATTTGCATCTTGGACAAATACAAACATATTTGTCTTCTTGTATAAAATGTAAATAATCTGAAACAATTCTGCTGCTTTACGGAGACACTATAACACAATTGTTCTTGTAGACTGAGAAAAACACCCCCAGGCAAATACACATGTGCTCGTTGCTGTTGTGGCTGGTTTTTATAAGGATTTTTGTCTTGGCACCGAACTCGTCTACAGAAAGGCCAGTGCTGTCTGTTACTGCTACTGGCATCCACCTCACAGACATGGGGTTTATTTGAACTAAGGGGTTGTTTAACTATTATCTAAACTCACAAGGCTAAACTACTTGTGAAATATTGTTGTTTAGAATAAATATTTTGCACCCTGATTTTAGGCAAGGAGGAAAATGTACTTACAGCCAAGGGACAATGTTTCCACATTATAGACAGTAAGTTTATAGCAAGTTGTATAATTAATTTCCCCAAGAGTCAACATATACGCAGAGACCAAGAGACAACATGTATGCAATGGCACAACATACCGGTACCATGTTAGTACAAATGTGCCACAGATATGCATATGAAGACAGTGAAGACAAACCGAAGTCAAAAAGTTTGAACACAGTCTTAACATTGAGCAATCTTTTACCAAGATCATAACCTCTCACCACACAGTCTAACAGTTACATATTCATATTAATTAAAGTGTGCCAACTGTCATAAATCATGTTTACAGGTCATAGACTGTCTTTGTCTTTGTCTGTGTGCAACCAAAATAAGACAGCAATAAAACAAAAGACAATTCTCCTGAGATTTCATACAAATTTAACCTGATAATGCTCTGGTTTATAAGATAAATTAGTTTCAAATTTATTGCATTGAACTGAATCTTTACTGGCATGGTTAAAACAATGAAAAATCATTTAGCAGCTTTGAATTGGTAGCAGAAATAAATAAATAATAAATAACTAATATAAACAATAATATTATAATATTTATATGATTGAGCCATGAACGCATATTCTTTGGATTAAGTGCATCACGCAGTAGAGAATTAGAAATATAGTTTACACAAAATGTAATGTCACCAGTCTGGGACATTAAAGCTCTTTGCCTGTAGCGAACTTCTTCCTCTGTTTGGAAGTGTTTACCACGTCCAACATTCTTCCACTTTCAGTATGTATGGGCCTAGTTATTGCAGTGCACTTTTTTGTCTTGCCTGTTTCCGCATTTGTTCCGTATTACTGTCTAGGTGCCATTGCATAGCCTACTGTTAGCAATTTGCTATCTGACTTGGAAACCATTTGCCTCTATATCTGACCCTTGCTCATATTGCAACATGGATTTTGGATTGTGTTTTGGCTCTGTAAATAAACCATCGTACATAGGGATCATGAAGTATTTCCTGACTTCTCTGTGTTACATTGCTAAATATGTTTTTACATAATATGTGAACTTTTATCACTCATACATGTTCACTTGTCTAACAAAACCTCAAGGTGAAAATATTTAGTCTTCTGAATCTTTAGTCTGTGTTCTTAGTCTATTTATTTCATGTTGTTTTAGTGGCAGACTAACTAAAAATCCTGCTTAAATATTCTGTTTTATTCTATTTCTTCTCTGCCCTATTATAAGAAATGCACATTTATTTCATAATTCAGTAGTAACAGTTTAACAGTTAATTGGTATCATTCATTATGCATCATTGTGCTCTAAAGCACTGAAGTTGCACATAGTGTTTGTGCATAGTCCCCTCCAAAAGTATTGGAATGGTAAAGCAATCATTTTATTTTTGCTCTACACTGACCACATTTGGGTTTAAGATCAAAAGATGAATCTGATATAAATTTCACCTTTCATTTCCCAATATTTAGATCTAGATGAGTCAAGTAACTTAGAACATAATTTAATTTTTTAGGTAAAACACATATAGGTACAGATAGTCCTGTAGTCACTTAAGAACACTTAATATTTGGCTGCATATCCCTAGTTTGCAATAGTTGCATCAAGCCAGTGACCCACTGACATATGTTGCATTCTTCTTTAATGAAATGTTTCCAGACATGTACCACAGGGTCCTTTAGCTGTTGCTGCTTTTTTTTCTTTTCTTTTTCTTTTTTTAACCCATTCTGTTGGGTTATGGTCTGTAATAAAGTTGATTGAATCTTCTTCTTTTCCAGCCACCAAATGACTTACTTTTCTCATAGACAATTATTTTTGGAAACACATGTCAGTTGCATGTTCCAGTATTAATAATCACTTGACAAATAAGTAGGTTTAATTTAAAGTTACTTAACACATCTCGATGTGAATATCAGGAAATTAAATCTTTTGATCTCAAACCCAAATGTTTTTAGTATATGGGAAAAACAGTAATTGGCTTAAATAATCCAATACTTTTGGAGACGACTGTATATGTGGGATCAACCTCTAGCAGGTCATGACTTAAAAAGAGCTGGGCACTGATACAAAGGATAATAGCATGCTAAGCCACATAAAGCTGTAAAAGAAAAGTGGCGGGATGCCACACAAATACATGATGTCATTCTCGAGTCTATTGAGAGTGCTCACTGGCCATAAGATCTGGTTTTGTCAATGAAGCATGAGCCTAAATCATGATCTAAAACTGCCTTTCCCTGCCATTATCAGTGGACTAGCTGAAGTACCAGAAAAGCTGGTACAGACAAGCCTATACTAAATACATAGGCTGGTGGTGGCTTCATAATGGTTTGAGGATTGTTTAGCTGGCATTCCACAGTACCCCTGGTACATCTACAAATGTCTCTGACAGGTAAACGCTATGTGTGCCTCCCTTCTGACAAGTCACACCTGCTCATATCCTGCATTCATTCTGATTGATTTGGTCACTTCCAACAGGACAAGGTGCCACCGCACAAATCTAGAGACACCAAATTATGAGCAAGACAAATTATTAGAGGAATACTAATAATAAACACATTGGGGATGCCTTGCAACACACTCAGGAACAAAGAAATCCTGCACTTGAATACAGCAGAATTGCTCTTAAACCAGAAATCCTGGACACATTTCACAGATTCTGAGTCTTGCCAGATCCTCAAGAACTCATCAAAGAGCTAGTTAGAAGATTTGGGCATAATAAATGAGTCCTCTAAATCTCTCTTGGCTTCTGCTATCATTAGTAATTCTATCCACATAAAGTCTGTAGGTTTGAAAATTTCCTCACTGCAGTTTCTGCCAGAGTCAGTCTGTGTGTTTCTCCCTCTGAAGACCATCTACATCTCAGTCAGAGAAATGTAAAGGAATGGGGACGGATTTTGAGAAATATTAAATAGAAACCAGTGGTAGTCGTAATAAAGGCATATTTCGATGATAAAGAAACTGAAAATCATAAAACAATGCTGATAGCTGAATCTTGCGAGGTCATCTGAAGTGTTCTTTCAGTGTGAATGGTGTTGTGATGAACAAGGACACAAAGGGACAAATCAAATTCTCTTGGCTTTTCATGTAGTTTTCCTAAGTGTAATGTAAACCCCCCCCCCAACTGTTCACACCTATGCCTCACATAATTATTAGTCTCCTGCCTAATTGTTCCTCACTTCCTCTGAGAACCCAAATTTCTGCCCCTTTCCAATGATTGTTTAATGATTTAAACAGAATGTAGAAAAGCATTCAGTCTACTTCCCAACACACACAAGCACAATTCACACAGAGCAAACAGATGACGGATGTTTATACGCACACACATTTTTAGGCTCTGAGAGCGATCTGCTTGGCCAACCTAAACTCCTGAGTCTCACTTGTTTCATTAACCATAGAGGACGTTGGGTATTTGAAGGGCAGGGTGTGGGTAGCAATGCCCTGAGCTGTTGTGCCAGCAAGTCAATTGAGGTCATAAAGCACGTCTTGATCAGCTTGAAGCCTGACACATTCCACTTGGCATTGTGTATATGTGGAATGAAAATATTGGTTTTGGATAATGGTGAAAGACCTGGCCTACTACAGCTTCCTGTGGCCTTCCTACCCTCAGTTCTGACCTGCCTTGACTGTCCTATGAAAGACATTGTTCTTGGACATGATACAGGTTATAGCACTTATGGCACCAATTTCTCAGAAAGGTGCCCCTATAACTGTAAAATATATTCTGCAGTATAAAAACATTAGCTTTTTAGGTTTTTTTTTTTTTTTTATAATTTTGCAGCAAAGGTGAGTGTTTAAGTGACCTTAGAATCTCTATCTGGAGCTGTGAATGCAGTCTTATTCATATAGATATTCGATTTTCTGGAGAACAGGAATCTGATAACTGTCAGCCGTATAGACTCACAACATACAAGGTTTCCTTTCCACCCTTTGCTCGTATTGAACTATGAAACGTTTAATGTTTATTTCAACTTCTTATGCCAGACAATGACACATAAGCATCAATAGCCAGCCCTGTATCACACAGGATGTAAGTAAAAAAAAAAAAACTTTAACCGAGCTTTTCTTGAATCATTGAGTCATTGCCAGTACAGAAACTAATCAAGCCTGTGAATAAGTGAGCCATGAACACAAATATGCAGATGGGAAGCTCTGCTTTGAAAGTTCTCTTGTGAAAATGGTGGTTTTCCTTTTTACACTTACCGTGTTCCACAACCAAAAGATACACAACATGCACAAGTAAATGCCGACATAAAAGTTCCGTTTTGATGCTTGAATGATATCACAGTGGTTCTATAGAGTTGCTACTTGGTCAAAAGGACTCACTGGTCTGGGTGCTAAAAGCACATGACATGATACAATATAAAAGAAATAGAAATTCCCTCACACATTCAGTGTTACACACTGCCACCAAGAGTTTAAGAATGAAGAACTGTGCTATTTTACCACACAAAAGAAAATAAAGAAAACCAACCTAAACTGAATGGTTTCTGTGATCTGTCTATATACAGTTAAATAGTATACTTATTATTATCTTCTTTAGTGAACTATTTCCAGTGATTACAGTCACAGGAACGAGGGCGTACACCCTCCACTGTTTATATAGTAATATTTTTCTGGGCCTAAATAATATTGTGGTCTTCACAATAACCAGGTGACAACAAAAAATACACATCAGGTTTCAACATGTAATAACTATTATTCCAAAAGGACATCAGCCATGAGCCCAGAGAAGCAATTGTTGCTGCTCATCAAGCTGGGAAGGGTTATAAGGCCATCTCCGAGCAATGCATTGTGTCGTCTTTCATGATTGGGGGCTGAGAAAAAGCCCTGTCTTTCTAAAATGATGCATGATGCAAAAAGAGACCTGAACAAACCACAATAGTTCTGGAACAATATCCTATAGACTTGTGAGACCAAGTTAGACAAATTCAGATAACTTAATTCAAACATTGATAATGCAGAGTGTATGATAGGGAGAGTGCAGGCCAGAGTTGACTCTTAGCAAAGAGGAAAAGACCTGGATCACCATGTTAAATGCTTCTGTGAACAATGTTATCAGAAAACATGAACTTAAATGTTAGCATGATGTTGTGTACTCAATTGTGCACTGAACTGGATCTAGTTGTTCTAATGTTCTACCCATAAGACCTGTTATAAAATCTGATGAGCAAAAACATTGGATTAAATCCAAGGTTTAAAATCACAGCAAAAGGAAGTTTAAATTACAACACTTTGTGGAATAAAAAGTTCCTATAAATATTTCAATTAAAATTGTATATTACTGGACCATTTTCCTACTCTTTATACCAATAAAGTCCGGCCAAGTCTATACGTTATAATGGTGTCATTTGAACGTAATTTCCTTTTCTATACCACCTCAAGAGGTATCTTCACTTGGAGATTAAATTATGTCATATAACTGTCAGCCGTATCAGCATTAATATTTTTTAACTGGAACCCTTTAACCCCCCCCCCCCCACACACACACACACACACACACACACACACACACAGACAATACAGGGGCAAATAAATAAAAGCACACAGTTATCTTCTATTCCAAGCTACATTTCATTGACAATTGTAATTTGTCTTAATATTTGTATAAAATGACCCAGTGCAGGGAGACACACACAAACCTGTTCAGATATGACTGTCTTGGGCGATAGGACTTCTGGTCTCCACACACCTCTTCCCGTGTTTGTCTGCATGACCATATCTGCTCTAAAGTGACACTAAAGTGCAGAAGTCATCATCTCTTTATTTAATTTCCTCCTTTCTCTATGAAAAGCAGGATACTGGCCTTTTCCGTGTGTTTTATCAATGCTGATTACTGCATTTTGGAGGGATGGTGATGCACTCAGACACTTGAGTCTGATTGTATATTTGTTTTGATTTTACTATACACTCAATGAGTCTGTGCTTTATTACACTACACAGTGTTGAAAACCCACAAAGGTGAAACTCAGGGACTGTCCACATGACAATGGTGAAATCTGCTTGCATTTTGACCTTTTGTCCATACAACAACAGTGTTTGATTCTTGATTCTTGACTATATACTTACACTATTGTTCCTCAAGAAAAGAGGACAGCTGTTAAGACAACTCAGCATCTGTGGTTAGGCAACCAACTACCTGTCTTGCCTCATATTGCTCAGTTTCTCCTTTACAACGTCAGGCAGATCCAGATGTTTGTATCTTAAAAGGCCACTCAGGTACTTGTAATGCGCCTTATCATTTGAAGACTCATTTGAGCTCCTGGTAGGTACGTTCCTAAGCACCATCCATCCCTTGCAACTCATCCAGATGGCTGCAGAACAATTGTTTTCAACCTCGCCAAGTTCTCCAACACCACCCAATTGCTGCACTCTCACCACTGGCTGCGTCATAAAATGTCATAAAGGTAAATGCAAATGCAAATGAGCAATAGCATGCATTTACTAGAGGGGTCTCCAAATCCCCATATCTTTACGTCATGTACTTCTACTTTAATATTCAATGGTTGAATTGAATTGAATTGAAACTGAACATATGCTCAATGGCATGAGGTTATAGATATTTTAAAATAAAATAATTACATGTCTGATTTGCTTCTGTGACAACCATTTACCATTTAGTGAAGTTGTTCCCTGTCTGTCAATTTGTTTCAGAATATGTAATGTCATTCTGAAGCTCTTAAACCAAGCACTCATTAACACTGGTCTATAAGGAGACTGTGATAGAAGGAAGAGTAGAGAGGGAAGAAAACCGTGAGCTTGAGTTGCTTATAATCGTTGAATGACTGATTAGTTCTTTCTGCTCTCTTAATGTGTGCAGCGGGCACGGGAGGATTAGTGAGTTTATTTATGCAGCAAAAGTGTGAAGTGATTTGGAAATGAGGCTTGACATTACTACAATTCGAGCTAAAGTCTGTGTATGTTGTCAAGCACTGGCTTTGTTGCTTGTTTGTGTGTATTGTGTCATGTCTTCATGTTAGGATGTGTCTATACTTTAAGAATGCATGCAGATGAGCACATACACAAATACAGCTACACAGGGAAAGAGATTAATGGGGGTCCTAAAAGAGTCCAGCTAACTGAACAGCTTGCAGCAATAAAAGAGACCGATACATCTTTTGTTATGCCAAAGTCCAGCAAGAAATTTATACATATATACAGTATATCTTCAGTTTGCATGACTGCATATGTTTAGATGGTGGGAGGAAACCGGAGCACCTAGGGTAAACCCACACAGACACAGGAAGGACATGGAATCTCTCCACAGAAAAGACCCTAGCCTTCCAGGGAATCAAACCCAGGTGATACGAAGCACCAGTGCTACAAACTGTGTCACTATGCTACCCCCCCCCCTTGGTTTTAGATGGCATATTGGGAGGGCAAGGGTAATAATGACATGTTACCACCACTGTGTTCATGTGCACTAAATTAAGTCTGAACGAATGCCTGTCTTTGTGCACATAGCAAGAAAGAATCTCCCGCTCTCTCTCTCTCACACACACACACACACACACACTTGTAAGGACCTTCCGCTCACATAATAACTAATGCAGCTAATTAATACTATTCCTAAACCTAAACCTTACCCTAACCTTCACCTCAGTAACCAGAGGAAACAATTTAGCTTCTTTTAATTTTTTTTTCTTTTTAGATTTTCAGCGGAGACTTTGAGATATTCCTATCCTTGTGGGGACATTTAATTTCTACCAATATGTAAAAACATGCCAACACACACACACACACACACAGAGTGAGAGAGAGAGAGAGAGAGAGAGAGAGAGAGAGAGAGAGAGAAAGACATAAACCCTAGAGGAAGGGGGACTTAAATGCAAAAGGGTCCTATCATACACCCATATGCACACACAACAGACACCCTACAGCAAGGTGGAATGAAAACAAAAAGATTAACATTACAACTATGAATGCATGTCATCACACACACACACACACACACACACACACTAGTGTAAAATTGCATACTCCTGCCCTACAGCAAGGTGGAAATGAACCAAAATCATTTCCATTATATAAGACTGGCACATATCAGCTGCCTGACACTGAGGCAGAAAGTAAGAGATACAAGAGAAAGTAGGAGAGATGGGGTATAGTTGCACAAGACCTAGATGACATTTCTTACTATAATTACGGAAAACATACTGAAACTAAAAATATTGAAATGCCATATTGAAATTTACAAAAAAGTGTTTTATAAATAAATATGTAATGAAATACAAAAATTAGCAAAAAAGGGGAAAATATTGAATTACATACGCCGTCAGATAATAATAAAATACTTTACATACTATATAAATGTATTGATATGCAGATTTAAATAAATACATAATAGGAGGTAATGATTTAATCAGAAACAGTTATACACACACATGCACACGCACATAATCTCACTGAGCCACACGTATACCAGTGCAAACCAGAAGCACTAAAACTTCATAAGCGGCCATGAACCGAACACCCATTGTGTCCCTATACAATCTCACTTCCTTTTCTTACACTGTGGTATTCTTCTCACTAAAATAAAGTGCCAGCAAGTGAAGAGTGGGGCAAGTGAGGGAGGAAAAGAAGAGGGAGGAGGACGTGTGTGTGCTTGTGTATGTCCTGGGCAAAGGGGAGGGGGTGTTTCATGTGCATGTGTGCTTGAGGGGAGGTTATAGGAAACACTCCCAGAGATGGCCCAGTATTTCTCTGTTTTCCACACACCCATGCCCGCATTCCCACAGCTCTAGGAGAGCGTGTCATCAGCTTCAGAGCAGCAGGAGCAACTTATCATCACTCACACACATATCTGGAGATCTTTACAGAGTGCATCATTGTCCACCGTGCCCACTACCCAGCAGGCATCACCAGAGCTGGAACCCTAAGCACTCTGGAGCAACAGGAAGAGCAGGAACCTTGAGCTGCTGTGATACACACTCATCTGTTTTATTGAGACAGCAGTGGGACAGGTAATGATGAGCTCTGCTTCTATAGACTTAGAAGATGTGTATGTAAAGTGGTCCCTACTGTTTCCTAAACTCACACTGAGTAAAATAGAGCAGATTGGGCGTCTCAGAGTGACTGGACAAAGATCATAGATTAGGCTCATCTTAACAATATAAAATCAGATGTGTTTCTCAGGATGTATCTGCTTTGTGGAAATTTAAATTTGGAAGCTGTCTTATAAGTGTTCTTTACTTTGATACAATTCTTATTTGTGTGTTTTGCCATTTCCAATGATGCGCTGGACTGTTTTATGGCATCTTTGCTTCTAAAGCATCACTCAAATCATAGCATGGTTGACTGTACCAGATTTAACAGTCTAAAATTCACATAAAAAAAATAATAATGACCTGTGTTCCTGGTATATTAAAATAAAAAAAACAAGTTAAAAACAAAGATAAGGTTATAACCTCGTTTGCACCTTGCCCTCCAAGCTAAAGTGTAAAATAAAATAGTGAACAATAACAAACTGAAGTGAAAAGTCAAGGTGTAATAAATACTACAATCGGTTTTACAGTGACGTTTATGGGGTGGCACATGGAAAAGTTGCAGTTACTATGTAAACGTCCTGTGTTGGTTAGTCCAAACCAACAGCCTTGCTCAGTCATTTATAGGCATTACTAAAAAGGGTTCCTATACCCAAGCTATATGACACTGGACAACAGCTGGATCTGAGCATTAGTTGCAGCCGGCACAGGTCTGCTGTCTCTCTATTTTTCTTGTGCTTGGCAATCCATCACAAGAGTATACACGGTGGATTACCAAAGTTTCCTTTTTGTGTACAAAGCGCATAAACCACTTCCTATCAGACTCTAGTGCTAACATTTACAGTCTGTCCACTTAGTTTATGTAGCTTTAATCTATTTGTTTTTTTAATTGGCTCTAATGGCAACATCACAGGCGACTCAGACATGGTCAGTTATTGTGACCAACACTGAGACAACTGAGATTAAAGACTCTTCTTCTAAAAGCAGTACAAAATGTGTGTGTCTAAGTGTGTTTGCACAAAACTGTTGATGCTGTATAAGTGATCAGGTCATGCACAATTTAATAATATATAAGTGGTTGTACAAAACATACATTTTGAGAAAACACATTTGTTTTTCTATACATTCGATTTATTGGAGCAAAATCTGCAAAGTGTAAGGTTAGAGTTATAAGGCATCTGACATTTTTGCAAAAATTTCTTAATGTTAAAAAATTTGATGTATTTGCTTTCAGCAATCTAAAAATCAAAGCTTTGTCTGATTTCTCTCATTAATACAGAGGAAACGTTTAATCTCTTAAACAGCAGAATTAATTTTACAAGCATCTTATGTCTATTTATAAATATTATTTTATAATATTTTTGAATGTACATGTTGACTGGTATGTGATAGCTGGAGGGAGACTCTTTAACTGTACTGTGATCTGTGTTCAGAGCTAGCACACAGCATGGCTCAACAGCCTTTTAAGGCAACACATTATTCACTTAATAACCTGACAAGCAGGAATGGATTGTCCCTTAAATGTTGCGAGGAAAGCTAGCAGGGTATCTGTGTGACAACCAGTGATGATGTCTGTTTATTAGTTTATTTATTTATATTATTAATTGATTTATTTGAACTTGGGGTATGGGGTTGTAGGTGGTGGCGGTCTAGCTCAGTCACACAGATGACACTCTTAGCTTTTCATCCTTTAAAACAGAACAGAATTAATATTTCTGATAAAAAAAAACTTTTTCTTTCGTCTTTATCACCACTATGTGCAAGTTCAACTTTGAAACCGTCACAGGTTTATTCTGTAGCTGAAGTGCAGTATCCAGTAACCGGGAGTTATTTATGGATATAGAATAAGCTCATAGCCTTCCTACAGCTGTCATCTTTGACGTAATTGATGATTGATCTCTGTCACTTTAAGCTGTCTGAAATCATTCTCAACATGAGCAGCTCAAAACTAGAAGAATTTAAGTGCTTAAGGAATACACGTGGGATATCCTGTTACCAGTCCAGCTCAGTACCTTAGGTATATAAATCAGCCAGATCAATCAGACCTATACCTTGATTCAATTCAAACTGCATCATGGTAAGTAGGTGTGATGGCAGTCAGTGGTGTGACACTGGTCGTCACTGGTCTCTGGCTTGAGGGAATGGGCTTATGTAAATATTTATCCTTAGCTGGTAGAGGTAGGGGCCATGTGTGGACACTACAGAGCCTCTTATGGCTTCAGCATCAGTGTGCCCACGGCAACATCACTACGTTGAGGAAAACCAGCAAGGCAGCACATGCCAACACAGCCTGGCACCTTCACAGAGCGTTACCGGAACATTCCCAGCTCGCTCAACTGGGGGCGGGTATTGGGTGGTATGTTATTCTTAAGTTTATTTTTGTTATTACTATCACTTGACATTGACATATTTATAGAGAACCTGGTATGTTCAGAGATTCATCCAGGTTAAGACCGACACTCAGTCATAAATGTCTCTCTCTCTATATATACATTTACAGTGTAATTTATAATATACAGTAGATCGTCTGTACTGCAATCAAGATTTCCAAAGCCAAAAGTCAGATTTAAAATATGGCTTTACAAAACTTTCCAGCACTGATTCTTTATACGTCACATACCGTACATGACTTACTGCTAAGTGTGTTCTCCCGCATCACTTACGCACACATACAGGCCATCTAATGTTATTGCCCACATCCATAAAAGGCTTAATATATTGTCATCATCATTTACCGTCAGGCTAAACCTAGCGACGTTGCGTACAATTGTACACAAAACCACAAAGTTGAACAGAATCACTTGTTTCCACTGCGTCTTCCTCACATCCTGCTTAAGTAAAAAAAAACAAAAAAAAAAAACGAAGAATGCCTCACTAATCAAAAAGATCATAACACAGGAACATCTATTCAGCCTTCATCTAATATCCACACAAACAGCCCTGATTATCTCTCTTCCCTTTTTCCTTTACAATCTACAAACAGAGCCTGATTTTATCAAATGATCATTAAAGAGTCTAATTAGAAGATGTAAACAGTCTTCCCTTCCCCTTAGGTCACTGTACAAAAATGTGTGTGTATGCTGTTTTCATTGTTCAAGTCGCGGTGTGAGTGAGTGTCGCCCTTTTATTGTTCATGTTTTGAAGAAAACAGCATATTTGGTGACCCTTGACTACAACACCTCATAAATGTCTGGTGATATGGTTCAGCTGTCTAGTGGAATGTCAGGTGCATTGTCTTGGCATGATAAAATATTACTATTAGATCAAGTGACCCTCTATGTCCCCTCGATAACCTTACTCTCTCTCTCACTCACTCTCACACACACACTATGGGAAAAAGGGAACGAGAGCTGGTTATCCTTTCACACTGTGAGAGCTGGTTTAGAGGAAATCATATTGTTTGAAATTGCTTCCTAAGAGAAGAAGAGAAGGAAGATGTAAAAAAAAAGGAGACAGAACAGGGGGAAAAGGGTGAGGGTAGGATGGAGACTGTAATGCCAATGAATCAGATGGGTATTTCCGTCCCATTGCCGTTTTCTAAGTGTCTGACATTCTGTTCCCACCAAGCAAGGCCACTTCAAACGAACACTGCCAGCACACACACACACACACACACACACACACACACACACACACACACACACACACACACACACACACACACACACACCCTGTTTTAGACTATAAAAGACCCTGTGCATTATATTGGCCTTCATGATTCATTCGATTGGATGCATTAAGAGGAAAATCAAGAGGTTTGTTGTTAGAGACTCCTGGGTAATTAATAAATGTTTTTCCTACTGAGTTTCACATGGAGAGCTTTCAAGAGAACTCTAATATAAAAATAGATATAGCCATAATGGGGATAAAATCAAAGCACTTGTTTATCTAAATATTGTATGTTTAGTTTTGTTTGCTGTTACAAGTAAAAGAAGCTTACAGCCTCCAGTTTTATCATCAGCTGTCACAGGCTCAGTCATACCACTTCTACATAAACAATTTCATTACAAATGCCTACAAACCTCTGTAGTTACAAAAAATAAAATAGAAACTATAATATTACTCATTAAATGTTATTATAGTTCTATATCATTATTATATGATTACTATGTTTTACTATGTTACTATTATTATTATTATTATACGTTATTACTATATTATAACTTACTTGTTGGATACTTTTATCCTTTTTCAAATTTTGGACCTGACAGAGTTTGTTTGCACGGAGTGAAATAAAATACATGATTTAACTTTCAAGTTTTTTTTAACTTTCCAGTAAATTTTTGTCCATTATATATAGTAGTGTATCATACAATCTTAGAAATCAGTATCCAAAGTCTGTTTATCAATTTAGGAAGTTTAAGTGCAAATCTTAAATAAAATAATAAATAAAAGAAAGAAAAGAAAAGACTTGAAAAAAATAATTTTACATAATAGTGATAATAAATAATTAAACAATGCTAAATAACCTGTCATTTTTAAATGTTTTAGGCTGTTTTTGTCCCCAGTAATAAAATAACCAGTAAAGATCATCAGTAATTTCCAAGTCTTCGTTTCTATTATTAATAAGAAGGACATTATGCTTAAGATGAATAAATCATGTGTAGTTGAAAAGGCCTTTTTGCACATACAGTTTTAATCATTAAACCTGACTTTCCGTCAAGTGGTGCATTTTTTAAATGCAGTGGACTTTTAGTGGCTTTCAGTGTATTGTAGTGTGCCATTATTTAACTGCTGGGCCCCTTGCCATTAAACCTTGTTTAAGTATACCAGCATTAGACATTAATTCTAGTATTAAGGAAATTCCTTCTGTCATAAATTGGTGCTTTGAGCCTCGGAAACATATCAGATAGCATTGTTCTGCAGATCCCTCTGTTTGCCACCGCTGTTTTATATGGCATTGCCACAATACCTTAATTGAGGTTGAAGGATGGCTTGCATAGAGCCAGCTACATGTCTGCATGTGGTAAACTTCATTCCCAGTTACTGCATACAGCGCTACTACATAGATCATTTCCTATTCAATAATAATTTTTTAATTTTATTATATTAATAATTATATTTATTATAATAATAATTTTTATTTTATTATATTATACTTTATATGTAAGCTTTGCACGTCTAAACAATTCATTTCAATGAAACATTTATCTGATTTTTGGAGACATCTTCAAACACACTTTCTTGTTAGCCCATTATTATCAGGTTCAAGATAAATACTATTGAATAAGTCCAAACAACATACTTGTAAGATTTCACAGCAACACTTTGTTATAGTTATTGATCAGGTTACATATTTGAATGGCTCACACTGTTTTGAGATGTGACTGCAGTACAAATGTATGAAAGAGCCTCTGAGAGCTGACCCCATATATGGGCTTAGCTAAAGCAAGAGTTTATAGTACAAGATGGATGTATGATGGCAGTTTAAAATATGTGTGTACACTAAAAAACACATATGCACATAGGAATGCATCATGGGCACTCACAATTGTAAATGGGACAATCTTGTCAGCAGTGTTTGAAGTTGTGAGTGTGGTAAAATGTTTTAAGTCTATAATAATCACAGAATTTCAAAGATTCCACAGAAAATAATTCAATACACCATTGCTATTCAGTGGATTTTACTTTTTACTTCATTTTAGTTAACATTTTGCTTGCTGTGAAATAAACTCTGTTCCTAAGGCGAAACAGTTGCACATACATCATTTCAGAAAGCGTACATCATTTTAAGGGGGAGGTCAGATTAAGGAGTCAAAATGATTTGTCAAAATGTTTTTTTTGCAATTGTGATTCATCTCACAGGCAGAAGAGAGACATCATTTAATGCTATATATAAATTTCCTCTGGAACAGAGAGAGTTAAGAGCCTTAAGAGTGGCAGCCTGCCTGAACATAAGACATTACAGTAATTACTCTCTTAAAGGCATTCTCTGTGTAAAAGTTTTGTGGTAGTCCTTATTTTTTTAGGCATCAGTTAAATTCCATTAGTTTCATTGTGTGTTTGTGTTTGTAGACATTTTTAATAGGATAAATAAGGCTTTTAAGGTTTTTAACTCAGATATTTAATGAACGCAGTGCTGTCACTTAGAATATTATGAATCACTGAATATGACAAATCAACACAACATATACATTAGTGAAATTTTAGGTATACTATATGATTTGTTATGGTGAGACACTGGGGCATTCTTAAAAAAATATGGTATAAGTAACACTGACAGATATTGCGCATTATGTGTTTGTTCATGTAACATCTCACTAAATGTAATTACTAGGTCCACTCTCAAATGTACAGTAAAAACACAGATCTGAAGAATGTCTAAGCCATGCAGATTCAATCCACTTTCCCAGGCAGAACCCTTTTTTCATGCACTAAAACGCTTTGGATATTTCCACTGAACCATGGAGAAAACGTGCTGTGGTGAACTACTAAATATAGATCTGGTACATGCCATCTAAAAAGTACCTCACTCTTATATACACATACTAAAAAAAGAAAAAAGTTCAAAATGTCAGGTGGTATAGGGACAGCTGCACTGCTGTCCAAAAGGGTCACCCTCTCCGGGGTTTGGATAAGTTATACACAAGGGCAATTCCCATGCCCCTGGCATCATCGTACTGTGCCCTATCTTGCCAAGGCCACAGAAACCAGCTCTTACCCCAGCTGACCATGAAACTAGGTGGAGAAGCATGCCAGGATTAGAAACAATTATCCCATGCCTTTATGTTTACTGTCTCTATGTTGACAACACAGCTACGGTATGATCATACAAGGTCTGACAGATGAAACCAGGTGAAGTTAGTATTGAGAAGCTAATGCAAAAGATCTGGGATTGATGGGGCACAACCAAATATGCATAATTAGATGTTAGATGTTAGGCCCATTATTGTAATTTTGATTATCCATTTTTATTATATGTACCGTGCAAAATAAAAAAAAAAAACTGAAGCTCTCCAATATCCATTTTTTCTGACAGCATATAGAATTCAAATATAATCAGCAGAGCCATGGTGTATAAGTGCCACCTGTAAAAAATTACATCTATCTCTAGTATTGATTCCATGTATTCATATAATAAACTAAACAGTGCTATGTTTTTCTATTTTGTTCCCAGAGACAGTCAGAGGGAGCAGAAGTCAGGACATTAAGGAACCATGGGGGACTGGAGCCTCCTTGGAAACTTCCTGGAGGAGGTACAGGAACACTCCACCTCAGTGGGGAAGGTGTGGCTCACCATCTTGTTCATCTTCCGCATCCTGGTCCTAGGTACAGCAGCCGAGTCGTCTTGGGGTGATGAGCAGTCTGACTTCATGTGTGACACCCAGCAGCCCGGTTGCACCAATGTCTGCTATGACAGTGCTTTCCCCATTGCCCACATCCGCTATTGGGTGCTGCAGATCGTCTTTGTCTCCACACCCTCCCTTATCTACATGGGCCATGCCATGCACACTGTGCGAATGGAAGAGAAACGCCGACGTCAGGAGGAAGAGGAACGTGAGGCAGATGACAGAGGAGGAGAAAAAGGAAGTGGTGAGAAGGAGTATACGGAGCAGAAAGAGAAGGCTTCTGAAGCACCAACGAAGATTCGCCTGAAAGGTGCGCTGCTGCAGACTTACATATTGAGCATCCTGATTCGCTTGGTCATGGAAGTGGTCTTTATTGTGATTCAGTATATGATGTATGGTATCTTTTTGAAAGCATTGTACCATTGCAATACTTCACCATGTCCCAATCCAGTCAACTGCTACATGTCACGGCCTACAGAGAAGAATGTATTCATTGTGTTCATGCTGGTGGTAGCAGCTGTGTCCTTATTCCTCAGTGTTGTGGAGCTTTATCACATCGGCTGGAAGCAGTGCAAGAGCTGCTTCCCTAAGTATGTTGAGAGGCGTGCCACTTATAGCAATAATAAAACGAACAGCAAAAGTGGCAAAACTGCTTCTGTTGCCATGCCATCTAACTTTCCAGACAGTCCCCAGTCACACCCAACCAAAAACTGCACCCCACCTCCAGATTTTAACCAATGCTTAGCATCAGGACAAGGATCACCCATACCCAGACATGCTCATCACCATGTTCATCCTATCCACTCTGGCTTCCAACCTTTCACTAACCACTTGGCCCACCAGCAGAACTCAGTCAATCTGGCCACTGAGCGGCATTGCCAACGCAGCCATGACAACCTGGAGACGGGGGAGGACTTCTTGAGAATGAACTATGACCATCAACCAGCCATTATGGCTTGTGGAAACAGCCCTCCTGAAGTGCTTCCCAGTGCTCCTTCCACACCAACATCCAACAGCAGTTTTATCAGAGACAAACGTCCATTCAGGAAAACCAGCGGCTCCAGTAGCAGCAAAACACGGCCTGACCTAGCAGTGTGATTAGGTTAGATGCCACTGTGTAGTGGTTTATAAGTACACTATATGGCCAAATGTATGTGAACACCTGATCATCACACCCAAACTTTTGCCATAGACTTGGAACCACACATTTGTGTAGAATGTGGTAGCATTTCGATTGACCTTCACTGGAACTGCAGCCTTCCTGTTCCAGCATGACAGTGCTCCTGTGCACAAAGAAAAGTCCATTAAGACATACAGAGCCTTGACCTCAACCCCATTGAACACCTTTGGGATGATCCTCATTCTGACCTCATTAATACGTTTATGGCTGAATGAACACACATGTCCAAAGGTACATTTTAAAATCAAGTGGAGCCTTTCCAGAAGAGTGAAGGTTATTATAACAGGGCCTACATCTGAAATGGGAAGTTCAACAAGCACATATAGGTGTGATAGTCAGATGTCCACATATTTCAGCCATACAGTGTAATTGTGTGTACATTCCTAAAATTGCTAGGCTAAAAATCCATTTGGAAACTCACTGCCAGATGCAATATGAGCTAATCCGTTAATGACCAACCCAGCATGCCGATTAAATGCTACTTAAGATAAGCTTTAATTCATCCAGTAGACTAAAATAACTACACTGCTGGCTGTAGACACCAAATTTTGTCTAAATATTAAAACTAGTTTTTCCTGACATTACAGTTTGAGTAAAAAAAAAAATAATATTTATAAAATTGTATTTAAATATGATATTTAAATGAAATATATGAAATGTTGAATTTTTTACAGAATTTTGAGTGACAAACATAGAATTATTATACACAAATTATACAAATAACCTTTTTTTAAAGTAAACTAAATTAGAAATGAAGTTCAACTTGAATAAAAGCTTACATTAATTGTAGCAGCAACTATTTTTAACTGCTGCTGTCAAAAGGCATCTGTTCTCTTTAAGGTCCTCATCTTTAACCTATCATGCTAGATTGACTATCATCAACTCATTGTCAAAATCCCAAGGCTTTTAGAGTGTATGCATTTGAGATTCTTTGTTAGTGTTAGTAATGACTTGAGATTTTAAGATAGCTCTTTATATAGGGAATGCCTTATAAGGCCATTAGAAGGAGATAATAATAAGAAAGATAGAGATCAGGAAAGAGAGAGAATCTGTATCAGACCACCTTATTTGGTTTCACTGAAACTGCTGTATAGTATTACAAGTGGGAATATGACAGAGAGTTTTAGTTCTGGTTTAGTTGTAGGGAATAGAAAGTACAGAATAAATACATTTGTAATTTGCACATAAAATATCACTGAGACTATTAAGAAAAGAATCATTTTTAAATGCATGAGATTTTTCTCCAGAAAACATGTGTGTAAATTTAAATCAAGAAAATAACAGCATTTTCTGATCTCATTAAGTCCAAATCACTGCTTTATATTGTACATAAACAATAAATTTACCAAAGTGCTCCATCTTAATAAGCCAATATAACACTTTAACCGGGTCAAAACTGTGAAAAATGACCTCATACCCTTGTGTACAAGTGTCAAGTCCTTACACCAAACAGTAATAACATTAACACCACCTGTCGAGACATGGATTTCACATATCCTGCACATACTATGAAGGTATTCTGTGGTATCTGGGACACAAGCATATCAGTAAGCTTTGGTCACCTGTGACCCTGATTCTATTTCACTTGTCCTTCCTTGAACCAATTTGGTAGATTGCAACCACACTACATTGTAAACCTACCAGGACACACCACATAAGACCTGCTGTTTTGGAGATGCTCTGACCCAGTCATCTAACCATCACAATTTGGCCCTTGTCAAGGTCATTCAGATCTGTACACTTGCCCAGTTTTCTTGCTTTCCAACACATCAACTTTGAGAATTGACTGTTCACTTTCTGCCAAATATATCGCACCCCTTGACAAAAGCCATTGTAAACAATGTTCAATACTCAGTGTTATTCACTTGACCTGTCAGTGGTTTAGTGGTCTAAATGGTATGGCTGATCATCATGTATGGGAAAATTTGAAGCATTGTGTTACTGTGAATGTCAAAAAGACACATGATGATGAATGCACTTTTCAAGGAGATGTTGTTTGCTAGCTTAAGTGAAGGGTACATTACCTGTGGAGACATCTTATAAACCGTATCTTTGGCTTGACAAGCTTGAACAAGCTGAGCTGCAACAAGCAACTCAAGCCAAATGAAGGACACATGCCTGGTCGCAGGTTTTTGCTCCAGCTCTCAAACCATTAGTTTCCTGGATGAATACTTGTGCCTTAACTTAACAGTACAATCGAACAATTAATAATTTAGTGCACATATTATATATTAGATCAGGAGTGTGCAATATTCTAGTTTATGAAATAAGCACAGTTGAATCAAGCTTACTATGCATTATGAGTGGTTTGACACACAAAATAAATGCACTCAAGCCCACTGCACCAATCTTACTTAATAGCTTTCATTGTGATTGACCAATTACAGAGTGAAAATAATAACACAGCCTAACAAATAACATTAACACTTTATACAAATCCTGGAAGCATTACATACAAGATTTCTCTCTCTCTCTTTTTTTTTCTGCATTTTAGTTGGTTAGAAACACTATCGGAAACCAGGGTTTACGGTCATTTTTAACACATTTTGTATATATGTGTAAAAAGGCTAAAATTAAGGAGATAGGAATGTGATTGTGTGCATAAAATCACAGGATTTAACAGTGTTTTGTAAACCCAGATTGGGAAAGACCATGTAATATGTCACATGAACACTACTGCTATGCAATTATAAGGATATTGTTTGTTGTATTGTTGTTATTGTTGTTTTTAGTGTTAATTCATTTGAAACATGATGTGAGTGACATTTTGCTGGTATATTATATACATAAATATATATTCATTACTTTGCTTTTCCGGTGATACAGTATATCATTCAACTGTGATCCTCGATTCTCTTTACCTAAAATAAAACAATAAAAGAATTCTGCCACTTGCATTCTTTGCCATATAGATTTGTTTTTACAGAGAAGTAAATGTGGCAATTAACTAAAATTATAAATATTCAGATTTCTGATTATAAGTAAAATTGCATGTTTGTCTTTAATTAGAGTGCTGCTGAATATTTGTATCTGATTAATGAAGTGTTGAATAATTCTAGTGACACTGCAATACAAAGGTGACAAAGTGTCACCAAAAAAGTGACAAAGGCTTGAGTTATTAATTAAAATGATTACAATACGAACAAGAGGTAAAGATGTTTCTCCAGGATTTCCAATAAGGAAATCAGTGTCAATCTAGAGGGGTTTTCTTTAATAATACCTTGAAAAAGAAGGAAAACAGACAGGATTAAATGTGAAGAGAGCTAACAGAATTAGATGTAACTGGAAACAAACATAATGTATAATGTGTCATTCATCAATTAATAAATTGCATTTGTTAGCATATAACTTTGGTATTGAGAATCCAAGAGAATTGGATTTAAGAGCATTGTGATTCCTTACCTATTATTAGTTGTAGCAGCATTTATGTATAGTATTCTTGTCTTATGTACTAAAGTCTTAGCTTATTGTTCAGTTATTTACAGTAATGCATGTAATTTGACAGGTTTTGCATTTATTGCATTTAAACATAACAGACTTCACTAATTAATGGTGTAATGACTCATTGACCATTGTGTTTGCACACAGAGGAGTTTCCTCCATAGATAACCAAAACATGCAGTGAACATATACACACACACATACACTAGTAAATGCACACACTAGGGGGTAATGAACACACGTTCCTGGAGTGGTGGGCCACCCTACCACGGCAGTTGGGGTTAGGTGCCTTGCTCAAGGGCACTTCTGCCATGTCCTGTCGGTGTGGAGGAAATACATATTACATGATCTTCTGCTTTTGAAATGTGTTGTGTAGTGACATCCTGTGGTTTGAATTACACAGCATTTTAAATGCAGTGGTTTTAGTGGGTAATGATTCAAATCCAGCCAAAACAACTTGACTTCTAATGTATATGTATAAAAGGCATGTAGATGGTGGGGGAACACCAGAGGAAACCAGTGCAAACACGGGAAGAACTTAATTGCAAAACTCTACACAGGAAGTAACCCAATCTCAGGATTACACCTCGGACTGCACCACTATACTGGTAAATGTTTTAGTGTGTGTATTTGTGTGTGGGTTAGTTATATTTTGGTGGGGACCAAAGATTACCACAGTGATAGGGATATATTTTTGTGGGGACATCTGGCTGGTCCTCATGAGGAAAGTGGTTTGCCTTTCTGGTTAGCTGCATTAATATTTATGTCCTCACAAGAATAACAAAATCATGTGTGTGTGTGTGTGTGTGTGTGTAAAATACTGTGTACTAATCTTACCACTATTGCAACATTATTACTGTTATTGCAGCAATTAAAAGTAGAATACAATACATTTTAATAAAGCAGTTCTTTCTAAAAAAGTCTTTGACTGAGGCAGAGGACACCACCTTGGGGCATCTGTGGCTTTCTGGTTAGGGAACTGGTCATGTGACTGGAAGGTTCCAGGTTCAACCACTGCAACGGACAAGACATGACTGAAGTGCTCTTGAGCAAGGCACCTAACCCCTAACCTTCCTGGGTGCTGTGGTTTGGGGCTGCCTCCTACTCCAGACATTGTTCATTAATGTGTGTGTGTGTGTGTGTGTGTGTGTGTGTGTGTGTGTGTGTGTTTGTTTGTTTGTTTGTTTTTCAGTGCATGGGTTAAATGCAGAGGTCACATTCAGAGGTTTGCAAAGCACAATAGGCAAATAGTTCACGTTCACCTCACCTGGTCACAAAGTGCGTGCTGCGATTTTAGAAGTAAAGCACACGCCTGTATTTGACTGCTCTCATACAGTGATATATACGGTACTACGTAGACACGGTACAAGCACGCCGTTTATTGGGAATTGTAGTCTTTTTAGTCGCTTCATATGATAATACTATGACAGATAAAACTACACAGTCCAGCAGACTCTTTTCTCTCTGCCGGTTTTCCAAAATATCACAAGTTTGCCAACAGGAATGAATGCAATACCTACCTAACAGAGGAGCAGTGAGCTAGTGAGTAAATATAAATAACATGACTGACTGTTTTAAACAGCCGTGTATTAGTGAACATGTAGTAATGTTGTGGTGTGTGTTTAATGATCAGCTGTGGAGTAACACTCAGGGATATGAGCAGTCTGTAGGGAATAACTTCAGCTCGCTGACATGAATCATGAATAATTAAATATGATGTCGGTAAAGTTTCATAACTCTTTATTTCTCTCCGTCTCTATAGAATTAACAAACAAGTGAAACAATTCACAATAACTGTTACCTAGTGCTTTATCCTATTAGAGTCTTTATTATGAAGCAGAGTCGGCCCGAGGCATGCTCAAAATACACGGCCGCTTAGGGCCCCTACACCACCAGGGGGCCCCCAAGAGCACCAAGATATCATGATAAAACATATATATTTTCAAAATAACATTGAATACTAAAACAAAATTGTATTACACAGACAAAAGTGAATATTATATTTATTTATTTTTATAGTTGGCACACCTATATATAGGTTAATCGGTAGCTGCTGTGGGCACTTCAGCGTATTGCACAATATCTCTCTCTGGGCAAATCGCTCTAACAAAATAAAATAAAATTTAACTAAATAAATAAATAATAAATAAAAATCAGCTCCCTCTTTAGGCCTTCTGCTTCCTTTTTGTTTTGTTTTGTTTAGTTTTGTTTAGTTTTTTTCTGGCGCAGGGAGAAAGGTAATTGAGTGATATGCAGAGGTGGTCGGAGGCGGTATGGGGGCCTCTAATGAAAATCTGCTTAGGGCCCCATAAACGCTTGGGCTGGCCCTGTTATAAAGAACCTAAAGCCAAATGCTAGTCAGCTAACTAACAACCTGCAGGATTTTGTGTCATTTACTGACATCCGCTGTCGTAAACCGAACACTGCTGCACTTGCTGATGAATCGATCGTAGTCGACTTTTTGAACTTTTTGAGAGTTGTAATTTATCTTCCTGCTGTAATTTCATTAGCGGTAGTATTTTTCTATGCATGATTTTTAAAACCTCTAAGTGCATATGGAGTGACCTGAAAATCAGGTTACTCATTATAATAATAATAATTATAATAATAATAACAAAGAGATGCTTAGTGATTGTTTTTAGAAAGTAAATAACTTGGCACCTTTTTAATTTTTTAAAAAGATTTTATAACAAGATCTGTGTAAATTATGTTGCTTTCTTTGTTTTTCTTGTTCATGTATTAAATGGTAGATAGTAAGATAACTTGATTTGTTTAGATAAAACTGGCAAGAAGTCATCCGGGAGATAAAAGAGTCGGCTCCTGTTGGTGAGCTGAGCCGACTCCTCAGCTCACTTTAAGTAACTGCTTCATCCTGATCATGGACTGAGATGGGAATAGACCCAATATGGGATACCAGTCGTATTATTGAACACATACACATACACACACACACACACACACACACACACACACACACACACACACACACACACACAGTCATACACTCATTCACACCTAAAGGCAGTTTACTGGACGTGAGAGGAAACTCATGTGGACACAATAAAAGCATGTTCAGGATTGAACCCTGAATCCTGGAGCAATGAGACAGTAACACTAACCAACACATAGTCTAATAACATCAGAGACATAAGGCCATGTACATGTGAATTAATGAAATGTAGCTCATTTTAAATGTAAATAAAATAAAGGAAAGGATAAAATGACTAAAGCAATGACTAAGCAAAGTGAAATGTAGACGATGCCATAAGACAGGATGCAGATGAGTCATTAGGTTAGTTTATTGTTGTATTTTACAATGTAGAAGCATAAAAGTCGACAGGATGAAGGTCCCACAGTTATTGGGTCAGGAAGTTTCCATGATGATGATGATGATGATGATGACGGTGGTGGTTTTCACTGAATGACTGTGACAGTAACATATGTTACTTATACATCATATACTTCATTCATGCTCTTATTTATCAACTGTAGTCACAAATGCCAGTAAATATATTGTTTGTGGTGTCTTGGTCTGACCGTCTCACAGAAACCCACCCTGATCTGAGGTCTCTCAGCATTCCTGAGTTCTGTAGTTTGCATTGCCAGACTTCAGAGGTTTGAATATTGGCTGCAGCAACGCCCAGATGGATTTGAATGTATCATGTCTGAAGTGCAGCTTCTCAAGTACACTAAACACAAACAACAGTTACATATGTTGTGCTGCGTCAATGTTTATTCTATAAACTGAATTTTAAAATCACTGTGTCTGTGATATTGGACCTTTTCCTGAATTCATGTATTTAAAAAGGTACCAGTATTGGCTTTCGGGTAAGCCAGGGTTACTGGTGCTACAGACACAACACTACATCTTATATGATCTTTTGTCATGTTTCAGTGTCTTGAATGATTCTCAGCCTCTGCATCTCAACAAATATCTCAAATGCTTTAATGCTAGAAAAGAAGTATGATCATATTTTCAAAATTTTGCTGTACTACCAGTCACAGGCAGTAGTGTTCCTAATAAAGTGCTTAGTGGGTCTTACTCTTAGAACTAGGTCATATGACCATTATTTGCATTATCAAAGGTGTTACAGTGTTTGATAGTATTTCTTCTCTCTGGTCCTTATTCACTATGCGAGATCTACCTGGACACTTTTACTGTACAGAAAAAAAAGTAATTTGTTAAATTTTACAGGTTAAATGTGTTCACCCAGATTATATTAATATCCATGTTTTGCTTAATTTAAACGTGATCTTTAAGTGCTGCAAGATCCATCTTGGCATTCTTTCCAAAATTATCATTAATCTACAAAACAACTAAATCCTGAACCTGAAATTTGCACTTTGCAGAATTCTGGGATTGTATGATGCAATGAGACTGATCCAATGTCTGGTGTGGTCAAAGCTCTGATGGTTGATTTCTGACAGGAGAAGAGGGTCCAGCAGTTCTTTTCATATATCTGTATTTCTAATATATCATTGATGGTTCATCTCACTGATTTTCTATACATGTTACACAAACGTGGACCGGATCCTATAAAAAGACAGCAATTCTCTCCTCTCTCTCTTCCTCACCTTCCTCCCTCAGGTACGACATCATGTTGGCCCGTGTAGGTGCGATCACAACAGCCGTTCTTGGCTCTGCAGTCTTCTGGGCACAGCAGAAAAGCACTGAACCCATACAGTCAGACTTGGATTTGACCAATACTCCTAGTTCTGACCAGTGCTCGTCTCTGTATGAGCTGAAGCTTGTTCAGGTGTTGTTCAGACATGGTGCAAGAACACCACTGAAGTCTATTCCAGATGTTATAGAGGTGAGGTTCAATAGGGTAAAGCTATAGAGGCAATTCAGTCTTACCTAAAATTTCTTATTTTATAGTCTGCTTGTTGGTATGTTGGTCTTTTCAGGCACAGTGGGTTCCTGACCTTTTGGAGGTTCCAGATCACACCAAGATAGACTATGTAGTTACAGATCTACAGGGAGGACCAAAACCTTTTTCACCTGTGGAGGAGAGCTACAGAGCCAGAACACTGACGGTCAGTGCATGTATGGGTGTATGTAGGATGGAAATAAAGGGTTGGGGTGTTAGATATGGCAGCTTCCATAGATGATTGCTTTGTTTATTTTATTAGTTTCATCTTTTATTTATTTTTTTTCATGATTTGCACATATATCTATTTTAATATATGAACAATAAAGATTTATAGTTAATTTAGCACCTAAGGCACACATTTAAAATTGTTTCAATATTTTTTTCAACATTGGATGAACCTATGACTCTAAACTAACCTATTACCTAATGTACAGTAACCCGGAGATTTGAGTGTGTTATTCTAGCTTTCCAGTCAGTCCATGACATTGACCTCAGATTGCCTGTTTGTTAGGGTGGGACATATCCGGGTCAGCTCACTACACTGGGCATGCAACAGCTGTATGATCTAGGACTTAGGCTGAGGAAGAGGTACATTCAAGACGTGACCTTCCTTAGTCCATACTTCAACAATAAAGAAGTTTAGTAAGTTCATTTTTAATCTCCTTCCACTGGTATAAAACCATTCTGTTTGATTACCACTGCTTGCAGCTGATAGCAGTTTTGAGTTTGTCTGTACATCCACAGCATTCGTTCAACCAATATCGTCCGCACCATTGAATCAGCCAAGTGTCTAGTAGCGGGCTTGTTCAAGCAGCAACAGACAGGTAAAGACACAGGCACTATCTACATGTGTGTGTTGGGGATAAATTTGTTTATTATACCTTGCTTATGTTCTTTTTCAGACACCGTGCACATCTTAACAGAAACAGCAGAAAAGGAGATCCTCTACCCAAACTACCATGGATGCAAACTTCTTAAGCTGTTGAGTGGGTGAGATGAGACATGGCATTTACTATTACTGTTAAGATAACAACTGAAAAAAAATGTAAAAGATTATATGATTTTTAATATTATTCTTAGCTCAAATTGTAATCACTGAAAGTTACCATGCATCAGATCACCATACTGTCATCACTGTGAGCCCATCAGCAAAAAAGTCAGTCACAATACAGAGCAGTCCTATAGGCTGAAAACGGTTATATTATTGACTGCTAAATAAAGTCTTGTTTAAATTTGGGTATTCCATAGTGCTGCTGGAGTGTTTTTTTTTTTGTAGCTTTGGAAAAATACATATATTATCCACTCATCATTATTGGCATGTGGGAGGCAAACATTGTTGCCTATCAATCTGAGAAGGGTTATAAGGCCATTTCCAAACAATTTCCATCAAGTTCATCATTCTACAATGAGACAGATTATTCACAAGTGAAATACAATTAAAGACAGATGCCAGTCTTTTCAGGAGTGGACATCCTGGCAAATTCACCCCAAGTTCTGACTGTCCAATGCTTGTAAAAATTGCAAAAACTATATGACTTGTTTGTGAAGGGTTGCCAGGAGAAAGTCTTGTCTTTGTAAAAATAAAATGGCAGCACATCTTAAGTTTACAAACATGCAGCTAAACAAACCTTAAGACATCTGGAACATTGTCCTTTGGACAGACAAAAATCAAGTTGTTGCAGATGTCTGATTGAAATGATATAGCAGGACCTTAAGTGAGCTGTGCATAAACGAATGCCCTCAAACATTAATGAACTGAAGCAATTTTGTAAAGAAAAGCAGGCTTAAATTCCCCCCAGAACAATGTAAAAGACTAATCAAGTAATCGAGAAAATTATTACTTCACGTTATTGCTGCTTAATGTGGTTGTACATCTGCTGGTTCATTGGGTGTACTTGGTTTCACACAAGTTCTCTGTCTTAGCTTTTTTTATTGTCCATTACTGTTTATTAAATATTAAACAAAATTTAATATTTGTTCATATCTGTTGTGTGGTGGTGTTCATCAGAGGTTGTAGCTTTGGACTTTTAAAACCTGCTAAGCACTAGATGATGATGATGATGTGATGTGTAAGGTGATAGAATTAAAAGAGGATGTGCTCTTTTCACATGACTGTATTTGTGATGCTTCAAGTACAACAGAAACCAGACTGATTCCAGCATTGCTACATGCTTCAACCCACTTCGACTGATGTTCATCCACAAACACAATGGTTCAATTACATAGTTACTTATTCTCAGTTTTTGAATAACTTTGAATTCAGAGATCTGTAGGTGTATCAAATTAAATCAAAGCCAAAACGAGATTATTGTTTGTTGTGGTTATGATTATGACTGGTTATTCCAACATTACTGTCTGAAATTAGTTGCAGTAAGTAGCAAATGATTAGATTGCTTGTCATGTTTTCTTGCAGTTCCCGTTGGGCAGAATCATCTACTTTACCCGAAATTGCTTCTGATCTACAGAGCATTCAGAGAGTGTTGGGTGTCGGGCCTCATCAGCGTCTTGACTTCATCCTCATTAGAGATGACATGGTGGCCAGAGAGGTTTGAGTAACATTTTTCACACTTATCTTCAGGAAATATCTCTATAAGGCTGCCTAGCTATGTCATAGTAGCACTATTAGATGTTCTTTCTTAAAATAATTATAGCAGTATCCTTTAAATATTTGTATCTAGTGCTAAAATGATAAGATAATTTTGATTATTCTTTTAGACTCACAAACTGCCGTTCCCTGCAGCGTTGGATAGCTGGAGAGCTAAAGTAGAGCAGAGAGCTGTGGATATGATCTGGCACATCTATGAGCCCAGTAACAAGTAAGCCACTATAGAGGGCAGCTTTCAGCTAAGGATGTGGATTTTGCACATTTTATAAATGTTTACTGCTATAAAAGTAGACTTTAAAGGCTTTGCTAACTCAGACCAGGTGAAAAATAACATTAACAATCAGTGAAACGCTAAAGATACACTTATTAAGCACTTACCTGTAGTGTGTGTGTGTG
>JAOVVF010000047.1:24379988-24401221 GCA_028565595.1 Duopalatinus emarginatus
GGTGAAAAATAACATTAACAATCAGTGAAACGCTAAAGATACACTTATTAAGCACTTACCTGTAGTGTGTGTGTGTGCGTGTGTGTGTGTGTGTGTGTGTGCGTGTGTGCGTGTGTGCGTGCGGGTTAAATGCGGAGGTCACATTCCTCTGTGTGCGAGCACAGTAGGCAAATGGTTCACTTTCACTTCACTTTATTAGGAACATGTACACCTTCTCATTAATGACTCACCAAAACTGGACAGTGGAAGAATGTCTGAAGACAGGCCTGGTCTGATGAATCACTATTTCTGCTGAGACACACAATGGTAGGGTCCATGGACCAAACCTGTCAATATTCTGGGCTGGTGGAGGTGGTGTAATGATGTGGGGAATGTTTTCTTGGCACTTTGGATCTGTTAATACTAATTTACAATCACTTTAATGCCATAGCCTTTGAAAGTATGGTTACTGATCGTGTGCATCCATTCATGGCTATAATTGTGAGCAGCCGTGGCTTGTGGATAGAGAACTGGACTTGTGACCAGCAGGTTGCTGGTTCGAACAAGTTTAATGAGAAAAATCAGACTGATAATAATGTTAATGTTGTCTGAATAATTTTTCCATATCCTGTCTGCATAATTTGGTACATTGTTCAGGTATTAAAACATATTCTCAATCTCATCATAGGTTTTTAATATAACATAATGTTTTAAATGTAACTCATAAATGTCTGTGATTGTTTGGTTGTTTGCAGTGATTTATTTAGTTTGGGAGTAGCAGTGATTTTTGCCTGGTGATGAATGGGTGGGAGGATATATTTTTTAAAAAATGGACTAGGAACCTGAACTAGTTCATTTTTTGTGTGTGTGACCTGGCACAATACTGTGGATACTGTGGACAGGGGCTGCCCCCTGCTCTGGCCCCTAGTGCGTGCTTTCACTAGTGTGTGTTTCACTGCACACATGGGTTAAATGCAGATGACAAATTCAATCACTTCAATCACACAATAACTTCTAATGGCTACTTTGATACAGCATGATACTGCATCACATCACAAATGTCTGCAGGAACTGTGTGATGCTATAATGTCAACCGGGTCCAAATTTTCAAAGGAATATTTCCAGCATCTTGTGGAATACAGACCATGAACATTTGAGGCTATTTAGAGAGCAAAGGGAGAGCCTAACCAGTATTAGTACCGTGTTCCTAATAATGTAAAGTGAGTGTATTGCTGCTTGGTATTTTCATTGATTTCTGACTTTTTGAATTTCCTCTTTATGTACACTATAAGTCATTGGTGTTAAATAGCAGGGGTTACCAGGGAGCTACATACTGAGAAAAGGAAAACACAATGATCTATAATTGTGTGGTTATGTTTGTGTCCAGGGAGAATCTACAGCTGTGTGTAGGACCCATCTTTCACACTCTTCTCACTAACATGGAGAGCAAAGTGCAGGTTAATGCCTCAGATTCAGACAGGTGAGTGTTTTAATTCTCCTGAATACTTGAAAGCATATATATTGTAAGATTTATCAAAAGTAGTCCCATCTACACTAATTATTTCTTATAATCGGACACAAAAAGAGACAAGGGGACCCAGCTGGTTGCATTTCTGTATCTTATTTGCACATTACTTAGTGAGTCATTTTTATAGAGCAAAATTGCTTTACAATACTTAATTCAGAAAATAGGTTACATAAACTTATGAACAGGTACAGTTATACCTGGTACAGTTAAACAGATATTAAAAGCAATATTATACTGCTTTAATTTTATTCTACTCAATTCATTTTATTTGTATAGCGCTTTTAACAATGGAAATTGTCACAAAGCGGCTTTACAGAAATGACAGAACGGGTTATACATTTGTAGAAGATTTATCCCTTTACCTAAAGTGCTTTTTTATAAACTGAATTGTTCTTGTAAGAATGAGTACAGTGTCTCTGTTTCTGTACAAGGAAGCTGTTTCTGTACTCGGTTCACGACACCACACTAATGCCATGCTTGATGGCACTGGGTGTGTTCGATATGAGATGGCCTCCGTATGCTGCTGACATCACACTCGAGCTGTACCAACACCGGCACAACAAGCAGCACTATGTGAAAATATCCTACATTGGTCAGGTAAGAGCTCCGACACACTTTATAGGACATGATATAACGCAGTGTTAATTCTAAATCTGTTCTGTGCCTTAAAGGATCAGAAGATCCCCGGCTGTAGTGATGTCTACTGTCCTCTGGGAGAGTTTAAGCAGGTTATGTCTATGTATGCCCTGCCTGACGACAGCTACCATACCCTCTGCAACCGCAGAGCAGACACCCCCACCCACTGAATTGACACTACCTCACGCCTTTGAAAGCACACACATACATGCCTGCTAAGGTTAATCACAAGCTGGTTTACACACAATGATGGACGTAATTTAGTCTGCTATTTGTTACTTGGTTTATAGTGGGGTATTTTTGTTTTTCAGATCAGTATCAGTATCGGCAGATTTACATTTCAGTTTAGGTCAGCCTTGATCATGAAGCTCAGCATTAAACAAATAATTATAAAATTCTGCATTTGTTAAGTTATGCCTAATAGACTTGGTTCTAATTGTGTCATCAGTCACAAAATGCAGATAGATATTACGCAAGGTATTATTTAAGTATAACAAATTCAAAATGAGGCTTTATTAAAGATAGTTTACTATGTGCTCATCAGAAGATGAAAGGGAAATGGCCCTAAAAAGTGGACTACTTTATTTGATATAAGGTAATCAGCAATGTGTCACTCAGGGGCCACTTTTGCGTTTGTGGATTTATAGTCTCCATGAGTGTGTGCTTATTGCCCCCTCTGTGGGGTGTTTTACTGCAATGCTGGCATATCTGTAATGTGAAAGATAAAACAGGTGGTTTCACCTTCAATATAATTTTTTTGGATTTGTTTAAACTTCTGTCATTATAATGTGTTCTTTTAATAAATGTTCCAAGCAGGGTGTTAAATCAATTATTAAGTAGTCTTGAATATTTTTGTCAACATAAGCATGCACATAAAAGACCTCAGATCATGACGCATCCAAAAACACACTTTTTCTGCACCTCAATATGGGGTTATGGCCAGTTTGAAAAAGTCAACCACTGGCTCACACTGTCCACTGTGAGTGCACACAGAGGAATTTGACTTCTGCATTTAACCAGTTTGTGCAGTGTTTCACACACTAGTGACAAAACACACTAGGGGGCAGAAAAAGCCCTGGGCAAGCTTATTCATGGCACCTGGGGGAGCAGTTGTGGCTTAGGTGCCTTGTCGTTTTGAGTAGGTTGTGGATATCGAACAGACGACCTTCTGATCGCAAGGCTGGTTCCTTAAACACAAACCTACGGATGCCCCCTGTGTGTCTGAATCTGTGTCCTGTTTAGCATCAGATTCCTCCTCTTGGCAGGATGGACCTTCATATGGTCATAAGCTATGCATTCTGAGATGCATGTCTGCCTTTGATAGTTGTAGAGAGTTATTGTGTCCTTCCTGTAAGCTCAAACCAATCAGGTCATTTTATTTCAACCTCACTCATCAACAAAGCATGTTTGCATTAACTCAAGCTCTTGTCCTGTATATGGATGACTGTACGCATTGCACTGCTGCTACATGATTGTTTGATTGGTTAAGAGATTGGCAAGAATGAGCAGGTAAACAGGTGTAGGTCCCAAATTCATTGGAGTTGTGTCACTTTGTGGGATTTGTCCCCATTTGGCTACAGGAGTGTTTGTAAAGTCAGGTATTGATGTTGGATGAGGAGGTCTGGGGCACAGCATTCCAGTTCATCCCAAAAGTGTTCTGTGGTGTTGAGGGACTTTTCAGGACTCTCCACATCAGTATTGGCAAACCATGTCTGTATGGAGCCCACTTTTCTGCACAGGAGTGTCACGCTGGTAAATGTTTGGGCTTGTTAGATTTAGTGAAGGAAATTTGTAAAGCTTCAGCATACAAAGACATTCTATGAAATTGTCTGCTTCCAACTGAAAAAACGTTTGGGACCAATAACCACCTATGTATCTTACATTACTTATGTTTTTTAAAACATTCAGGTGTTTTAAAATGTAAAAAAAAATAATAAAATGAAAATGAATGCACTTTCCTTTAATATTCCAGTGATTGTATTTTCACATGTATTCAACCACATATGGATGCAGCAATGGTTGACCATATAGTGTATTTACTTTGGGAACTGCAAACATTTTCCTTTGTTGATACATGAGATTTTTTCAATGCTGTTTGGTTCTGAAAGATGATAAATGATGATTGCTTCTTGTAGTCTTTTTGTAGTGCATTATAGCAGCAGGCTGGCTGCCGAGGTGAGGGTTGGGAGTATGCCGAGTGCAAAAAGGAGCTGAAATGGGTTTATTAATGCAGCTGTTTGTTGATGAATATTCTGACTTTGAAAATTAAGTGTGGGGGAAGTTTAAGAAGACTTCAAATGAGTGTATGGACTCAACTGTTATGCAAAAAAAAAATGCTGTGAAGGGCAACAGGTGTGCATACGTCAGCACAGAACGCAGAGCCACGTGATCATGCAAAACACTTACATACAGCAGCAGCATCAGGTTCCTGATTCAAAGAACAATCCCCATTGACTTGCTTAATATAATTGCTTCATTTGCTTATGATTATGAAGAGTACTCTACTGGAGGTTATGTGACAACCTGGTGTTTCGAGCTTTACCATAGAATTGTATTTAACCAAGAGTCCTGGTGTTTGTGGAGAGGACTTAACAAAGTAAGTAAAGTTCCTTTGTTAAATAATTTATTATAATATTCAAAAGTATTGGAATTTACACTGTCTCCTATATTGTTCCAAATACAGTCCTCACTACTTAAGTGGCATTTGTCAAAAGTGTACTAAACTGTACTATGAACTAGAGATGTGCACAGTGTCAAGTGTGTCATGTCTCAAATAGTCTTCATATTGCTCTATTCTGCACTTTCTGTACAGATGTTTGTATGTTTGATGTCACCTTTAGTTTTCAGACCCAAGCTGCTGATTAGATTGTAAGTACTTTCTGCCTTTACCAAAAGATGTATGGTTAAATTCCAGAGTGATTAATAACTTCAGAGTTCAGAGTTTTGTTCACAGCTCACTCACTGGTTACAAATTTCCAAAGATCTGTAGCTTCAAATGTAGAAAGTCTAAGCAGGAATGTGCATTTGAAGCTTGTGCCTTTGAAAAAAAAAACTGAATGAATGGTGCCTATTGCACTGCAAAAGATGAAGGAACAAGAAATAACTGCATCTGGTTTGCTTAAGGATGCCATTTTCTCACCACAGTGTGCAAAACATTAGGTGTTCATCTTTAACGCAATTTGTGTATTTAAAATAAAGGGGCTTTTTTGTATTTTTGTCCCCTGTCAGCACCCAACCTGTAGACAGTAGATTAAACAGTTGTATGTTCTGTAGTTGCTGAGTGAATAGTTGCTTTGGTTTTAATTGACAAATGGTCATCAGAACCACCTACAGATTACATTAGAATCAATGTCATTAAAAAGCACTGATTTTTTTTTCAGATTGATGAAAAATATAATGTAATCATTTTTATAGAAAGTAAATGTAACATCCATGTGTGGAAAACATGAACAAACTGTACGTTGTGTGGTTTAATGGACATGATGATTCAACACAATTCATATAATGAGTTTTTATACGAGTCCAAAAACAATACACTGAAGTGCCAGGAAAACTGGTACACCAATCTAACTCTTGGTAGGTCCCCAAAGTTGAACAGACACGCTAGTGAACACACTTGCCCAGAGAAGTGGGAAAACCTTATCCATGGCATCCAGGGAGCAGTGGATATGGTACATATATTTGGTATGTATTTATTTGTATACTTGCATTATCAGGTCATGAACTGTTTGGATTGGAAACTAAGCAGGCATTAGTATTTCCTTATAACACTGCCGTTATGTGTATGGATGAATGCAGTTTTAAAAACTGAAATTACTGAAAATAACAGTGTATAAGTGTGTTCTCCATGAAAAATTAAATGCAATGCCCTTCTATCCTGCAGAAATTGTCCAGTAGGATGATGGTTTTAGGGCATACAACTAACATAACCTACAGGAGGTTTAGAGTTCAGTGTACTGTAGAAATGAACCATTCATTTTTGCTTTTGGACCCATGTGTTTGTAATGTAGGATTTCGGCTGCTGCAGGACATGGCACTCCTCTTACAACCCTGCAGGTACCACTGTGGAATGTAACATCTGCAAAATTGCTTTCTCTTCTCAAAGACTTTTGGAAATAATGTAATTTTCCAAAGTTGTATATTTAAATAACATGCTGTTTTAATAAAGATTACATATTTACATAATGTATAGTCATTATGATAAGACATGCTCACCCTTATCTCAGAGGCAAATGGACATACAGAACAGAATACTTCAATACTTATTTCATAATTATATTATTAAAATTATTAAATTCTTTAAATCACATAAATATTCATGTCATCACATCTTGTCTTCATGTTTGAAAAATTTATTTGTTTTGTCTTTGACATGACAAAACTTATTACAAGTAACTACAATCTTATTATATTGGCATCTTAAGGTAGTTCATATTTGTATTCATACACAAAACAAAAATATCTGTGCAGCATGTCATTACCAAGCTGGCTAAATTGTCAATTCACTTCCTTAATTAATAGTCAGTGTCTAATAAATGAATTTTAACATTAAAAAATGGATTAATTAAATGTACCAAGAAACCTGGAATATATTAAGTGTCTGTCTATATTAAGTAATATATTGTCTATATTAAGGAATATATTAAGTGTCTTTAAATATTGTTTGAATTTGGGCTTACACAGGACATGTCGTACTTCTGTAGCCATTTTATTGCAGAAAATCAATGATTTGCAGCCCACATCAGCTTTTTTTAAACACAATAGTAAACAAAAGAACTACAGTGGATCTTCATGTATTTCATACTTGCCACAATAAGCATGTCATGCAAACAGGAAACAAACAGGATTGTTAAAGAAATTCTGACAGTGGGCTGTGCTGACACACTTCCTCAGGGCTCACAGCTTATAGTAACATCCTGAAATTTTCCCATCAATTGCAAAAGTCTTAAAAGTTACAAATATTAAAGATGCCACAGAATAGTAGAAATACAAAATATTTCCATATCACAAAAACCAAAGACCCAATTTTCTTATGTGCTTTAAACCTTAATACCAAGGACCTGTTCTATGACAATATTGCCACACAATTGCAGAGTAAAATTCAAAATTTATTTATATTCATATTGGTCTTTTTACAGTTTGGATTCAGACTAAAATCACTACATTTAAAACTTCATACAACTTCACTGCATTAAATCCCGTGGAAGCTTTGGATCTTTAAAAAAAATCTCTCAATCTGAGACGGTATTCATTTGCCTCATTAAAAACAAATTTCCAAAACAGCAATATACGGAAAGCATATTTGACATTGTAAAAAGTCACATTTAGACCTGTTGGGATTCCCTTATTTTAACCAAAGCTACGAAATCTGCCTGTGAACAAAGATGACAAATATAAGCAAAGACAGGCATATTCATCTACAGTCAATAGCAATAAATCTTATATCCCCCAACCATCCCTGGTCATTTAGAGAATGATTCAGTGCCAGTAACATCTGTCTTGTATATCTTCTAATTTAGCATTATCAAATTACCACAAACAAAGGGCAGATCAAAAGCTCCACCTCAGCCACCATTCAAGTAGATCCCAGAATTTCTCACCTGACCACTTGACAAGTATTCTTAGGTTTCAAACAAAGCTACCTTTTATAAGTGCACTCGAGATTATACTATTTATAAAAATAACTGTAATAACAATAATATTATAATTGCAGTAATTACAAGTAGTAGTAGTAATCTTCTTAAAGCATTCTACACAATCCTCATTTACAAATATCGCCATTACCACCAGGCTCCATCCCCTGAGAGAAACATCAATGGTTCAAGTTCCCCATGGATCTAAACCGCAAAAACATCTTTAGTTTGGTTATTTAAATAACAATTACTATTATCGTACTGGGATAAAATCACAGAATACCAATAACCATAATTACATCTACAGACTGAACTTCAATCTCATGTAACACATTCAGGTATTTACAGTTTCATATGTCAAAAAAAAAAAAAAAAGCCAGCCTTCGTCTTCACTGTTTTGTCCCAGTGTACTCCACCTATGGATTTTTAGATGACACAAAATGTAACTTTAGATTAAATATATAATACCATCAATGTTTAGTGGAAAATATATTAAAAAGATATTAGTATAATTTATACATACTAATGTTACCTTAAGAGGAAGAAATGCACTGCCGGCATTTGTACAGTTTGGGATTGTGTGTCCTTATGTGGTTTCTCACATTTTTCTGTCTGAAGAATGTCTTACTGCACAACTGCCGGAAAAGAAACACGATAGTCAAGAAAGTGGGACATGAGGGCAGAAAGGAGCAGAAAACAAGTGACAACAATATCTTGGTATCATATTGATACTGCATTTGTCTTGATTTGAAAATCCCTCTGATAATAAGCACCTGAGGTAAGAACTAGCTATTAACAAATCAGTATCATGTTGCCAAGTGCAGTCATGCTAGGTATTGCATTGTATGGCGAATTGCTAACCGAGAGCTGACGGCAGGACTGTCTTAAACAACTTACAGGACATGGCCAGTGTTTGCCTTCAATGTGCCTGATTCGGTGCATGATGAGGCCATCACAGTCTCTGTAAGATGCTCGACACTGCAGGCATGTATGGGCTCCATCAGAGGACTGGCCACGGGGACCCTTTTTCTGGTTAGAGCGGGCGTGTCGGATGGACTCGAGCATAACAGTGTGCCGACTGCTCACAGGATACAACTTGTTTACATTCTTCGAAAAGAAAAAGATATGGTGTATTTTTTACTGATGAGATTACTGGAAATTTGCCGCTTTGCAAACTCTTGAAAAAAAGTTAAACAGCTGGAAATAAATAAATCACTTATAAGAGAAGTTTAAATGTATACAATATCGTCTGTACCTTTGTCTCTGGAGGTTCTTTTTTAACCTTACAACTCCTCTTGCTCGCTCTGATTGAAAGAAATCTTTTGTTAGCATTTGACTGCTGGGACACATCCATTTTTTCCTCTTCCTTCTTCACTCGGACAAGCACTCTTTGAGAAGAGGAGGTTGACCTGTTACCAAGCCCAGCCCAGTGAGGTCCATTTAGCCCAGATCTCTCCGATGTTATCCTTGCTCTAATCCGATCCCTTCTGACATCAGGTGATGTGCTGCTATGGGAAGTACTACTATGGGAGACAGAGCGAGTCAGGCAGATGTCCACACTCTCCTCCTCCCTCTTGATTCCTCCTGATGGCCGGCAAAGCCCAAAGAGAAAACCCTGGTCTAACAGCTTCACAGGTGGTTTGCTCTGACGTTTACCTAAGTCAGAGGCATCACTATTTAAGAAAGGCTGTGTCAAGGGTAGAGGGTCTGCTGGCTCTTCTTTTATAACCCTATATAGAGGATTATTGTAGTGCTGGTTGTTGGTATTGGAAAAATCCCAACCTGTGCCCTCAAGGTCTGCCACTTTGTCTTCGGTTCTCTTTCTGGGTGCTATGTTCTTTTTGTTTTCTCTGACACTGTTTGGTTTACACACACCACTGTTCTGTTTGGTCTTTTCTTGGACTGACTTGTTTTGCTTTGTAACTTTGCGCTTATCTGTGCTCGAACGTCCAACGTTGTATCGCAACATTCGCTTTGATTCTGTGGTAGTGATTCTTAGTGAGCGATCTACTGGAGGACTACTCTTAGGGGCTAATACTCCTGCTTTAGAGGGAGCTACCGTGGGTCCTTTACTGCGCCGGGTACCACTGTGGGAGGGGACAGTTTGGGAGATAGCATACTCTCTGGGTTCCTGTTTCGCCCTTGTTAAAACTTTCTTTGAAGGGGCATGGGCTCCTTTCACTTTTTCCCTGCCTGTAGGGCGAGGTAATGGTTTGTTTGGGCTGCTAGAACGGTTTCTTAATGGACGATCGTTATGGGTTCCCCTTAAGTCTACCTTCATTGACTGACTGCGTGTAGTCCTAACACTCAGATGCTCTAGTTGACCAGTTATGTGATTTTTTCTTTTGTATTTCTTGTCTGTGGTGACATGGGGTTCTACTTTTATCACTTTATTCAGAAGATCCATTCTGGTCATGTCACAGAGGGATAGCGAGGCATTGACTCCCATTAAACCTCCCAGGCCAGAAGCAATAGCCCCTAAACTTTGTGTACGGGGTTTGCGTCGAGCTGTGAGAGAGTAGTCACTCACTTTTAACTTCCTAAGTCTCTTTTTTTGCCCCCAGCCCGACAGCTCTTCTGGGCCAGGCACAAGGGACTTCCTTTGCAAGCCAAGAAAACTAAGTAGTCTGTATTTCTCCTGAGCACGAGGACTGTGCACTTCATCCTGTGGGATGGCACTGCACACTTCTTCCTCCTCTGCCTCCTGCTTCACTTTCACTGGAATTACTGGACTCAGCTGAGATCGAGATGGTTCCACTGAGAGATCACTCTTTACCCTGTATACCCGCTGATAAGAGGAGGACTTCCGCTTTCTCTTGGAGGACAAGTCAATTTTAGGTAGTAGCCTACGTAGGGCAAGTGCAGCTCCTGGTGTGGACCGAAGCAGTCGACGGGATGGAGAGGAGGATCGAGTTGAAGTAGAGGGAGAGGTTTGGATAACTGATAAGGGACGAGGGGACAATTTCCGCTTGCTGGATGGAGATTTGAAGTCCATGAGTTTCATCCTGCGAGTTGGGCTGCAAGGAAGACCATTATCCTCTGTCTGGAGACTGGAAAGAGTCTGGCTTTGGCACTGGGCAGGTAACATATGATCATTGCCTTCTTTGTCAGACTCATCAGTCCACTCTACTATGTGTGCTCTGCTGTGCAATGTGCTGCTCCAGGAAGGCCCAGAGGCTCCCCCTTGGTCCTTCTCCTTTCTTCTTTTAAACCCTGCTGTCCATCCTGATGGGGAACTTTGGTTTCTCAAGGTGTTTATAGAGGAAAGCCCAGGCATAGGATTAAGCTGTTTGGTGGATTGGTGGCCAGCTTCTTGCTCACTCTGTAGGGCAGAACAGGCCTCCAGTGCAGGCCACATGCGGAAGTGGCGAGCCATTGCTGCTACCTCCGTCAGTGTGCCAAAGTTCAGGGTCAGGGTGGATGTATAGGAAAACTCAAGCAAAGCAAGCAAGCTCTCCTCACTGAAACCTAAACAGCACATACAAAGTCATGATTAACAATTAGCAGAGCTTAAAACTCATTCTTTCTTCATATGTGGTGTACACAATCAGGTCGAAAGTTTCCATAAATCAGCCATCTTAAGATAACTAATAATGACTCCACATATTAAAATGTATCTGGGTATTAAATATTAAAACAGGACACACTATAATAATAAAAAAATTGTTTAAAGCAGCTTACCCGTGAGGTCAACATGTGGCTGAGGCTCAGTGGCGGAGTCCATTTCAGTAAATAGTTCTTGGAAATACTCGCTCACGGCTGCCAATACCGCCTTGTGGGCAACAAACGAGTGGCCACTACCAGTTTTCAGTGTGATGTCACAGAACAGTCCAGCTTCACGTTGTCTATTCAGCTTTCTCAAAACTTCGTGACTATGTGCTTCCATCATCTTGGACATGTTTCCCACATTTGAGACCTAAAGGCACAGAAAAGGGCAAAGCAGACAAATTAATATCAAAAGCCTACATAATTTTTTTTTTTAATAAATAAATCTTACCCCTGCTTTTTCAGCCTGCCTCCTGTGATTACATTCCTCACAACCCAGAACGAAATCCCTGACATGAAAGTACATTCCTGAAAATGACACACATGGTGAATTAACAAACAAATCAAACAAGCATGGCAGCACATATATGAACACAACTTTTCCACAGAACCAATCAATATTTAAGCTGATTTCAACATTTATACTTTTTCATCTGGCAGATGTTTGCCATGCAGCTTCCTGTTAACAGAATGTACAATGTATCTAATGTTCAGTACAATTTTCTTTTGCATTCAGATAATTCACATTATAAAACGTCTATCAATTGTTTGTAACCGACTGCAAAGCTGTATCCTAGTGGTAATATGTAGCAATAGTCAGCTAAGTGCAAAAAATTACATCAGCCATGATTTCTAGGTTGAATTTCTAGGTTTCAGGTAGTTCTTAAAGTACTTTTGATGTGATATAATTAGATGCTTTTATTTAAAACATTTATATTATTATTTAAACCACTATATTAAACCGTCCACACAAAAGTAGCGCTTTGTACTTTTTTTTTGTCTATACTTTTGTTACTTTAGTAATGCAAGGAGATACATCAAACCTCACTACATGTGTTGGTAGAAACTTCTTTTGTTCAGGTAGTTATCAAAGTTTTTTTTTTTTTTTACTTTTAATTACTATTATATTAAATCATCCATATCCGAGTTCTTTGTACTTTTTTTGTAACATTAATAATTCAGGAGGATACATCAAACCTGACCAAATGCATTGGAAGAAATTTGTCTTTGTTCAGATAGTCATTAACATATTTTTAATTTTATATAATTTTATTTTAAACATTTAATTATTATTATTATATGAAATCACCTATATCCAAGTTCGTCTTTTGCACTTTTTAGTCTGTAATTTTGTTACTTTAGGAGAATACAATCTATATTTGTCTGCTTTATTGTGTGTGAGAACTATGCAAACTTTTGAATGTGGCTGCATTCACAATAAAGCAGTGTTTCCAAGCTCTAGCTGAGTAATCACAAATGGTAGTCCTGGAAATTTCCTGTTTCGTGTTGATGGAAAGTAACTCAAGAAAATTTACATCATGTACACCTTACACGTTATATGATGGTTGGTATGTCACTTATTGGCCTGTTCTGACTCTAATGATGCTCTGAAACCCTGATTTTCTTTTTATTATATTACCAGTAGTCCTGAAAAGAAGTACCTTTTTGGATAGGGCTGATGTTATGGGAGCTAAAAGAAGTTACTCCATGGAAGAGGAAACCCTGGTTTTGTAGGGTATGTGTATGTATATGTACTGATGGGTGCTCAGGCTGGTCTCAGCTCATTACTTGACAAACACATAGGTCACAGCCCTGCCTTTAAGGCGTGCTCATCTGTCGGCCAAGATAACTCAGACAGAAATCAGACTGACACACGTCACCGACACGGTCAACTTGTAGATTTGAGTCGGGGTGTGAAGCTTTGGTTATGATAAACACATCAGTGCAGGGACACACAGGACTCAAGTGTCTGAGACAAGTTGCGAGAGAAGATCCTGCTAATGTCTGTGCTTTTATATACACTCATTTATAACCCAAAATAACCCGAATATATTTGAAATCAGGATATAACATACCTTCCCACCAGTAGTGCTCAGCCACTAGCCGGTACGTGTCCTCCAGGGTGTGGTGAGGACTCCCGGGCGTCCTTGCGTGGAAAGCCTTGATGGAGTGGAGCCGCTTGTCTTCAGCCAGCACCTCGCGGTACTGCACAAAGCCTTTCTCCAACTTTTTACGGTAGAGAAAACCGCCGATGTTCTCGAAGAAGGGCGACGAAGAGGTGGATGAGGAAGAGGAGGCGCCACTGAGGAAGCCGGGGAAATGTTCCTGTCTCTTCGTGGGACACAAGGTGTCATCAGCGGCGCTGTACGTGCACTCTCCGGCCATTTTCACCGGCTTCCTGGTTCAAGTCTGTTTTTCTTTCCCTAAACGAAACTAGTCCTGTACGTGTTTATACAGTCTGTGGGCAAACAAGCAAGACAACATTGGTATGATCCACAACTGACCAGTCCCTACGAAATTAGGGATGCTCCGAAAGGTCACCTCACAAACTTTCCATTATTGTGTTCAATAAAATGAGAAAAGACTAAAAGCTGCTACTTTAATATATATATATATATATATATCCAACGTCGGCGTGGATGAAAACAAGGCAAATAATTAGGTACAGGAGTTAATCCACAGGCTGTGAGCAGGCGCAGGGTGCAATAGGGAAATCCATCCGGTGTGTGTGTGTGTGTGCGTGCGTGCGTGACTTATGATAAGCAATACCATCGCATTGTAGAAGTCCAAACATCAGCCCTCACTGTCAGTAATCATCACCACACTGACCTGATTAAAGTTTCCCAACAACTTCATACGACTCTCCCTGACACTCTGCTGTAACCCAGGACAATTAAAACCACATCTCGGTGCCCTCTGATCCACCTACGTGTGAATATTAACACCTGAAATCGCGTATTAAATACAGTGATAGTTTTTCAAGTGCACTACAGTGAACCCTGCAGTTCCTCTGATAACTGGCACTTAATATAAGAGATTAAAATAAATAAAAAAAAGGAAGAAAACGGGAGCTGGTGGATCTCCGTATCTGTCAGCTCCAGTTACAAATTCATACATAGCATATGTAGCCAGCTAGCACATCACACAGCCTCTTCCCGTCTCGTGTTAACTTGTGGTTTCTTTAACTCTGTAGCAACATGCTGCGGCTCTCCGTCGCCCAGCATCGGGAGTCCAACGACCTACGAGTCCCTCAAACGTAACGGGAGAAGGAGACTTTTAAAAGTGACGGGAATCTAAACGCGGTCCCGCCCGTCTAACGAGCCCCGTGAGCCTTCCCGCGATGTAAAGTCCAAGCACACGGCCAAATAATCCAATTTTTTAAACTCGTCACCTTCTGCTGGGTACGGTTTGTCAACCGAACTTCTCCTCGACGCCCAAAACCGCGCCCCTCCCTCCAGCGATGCCTATTAGTAGGCTCTTTAAAGAGCCGCTACTACGCGCGCTCCCATTGGCCCACGCGGCTGTCAATCAAGCGCTCTCTCTCTTACACTTTTTTTTCTTTAATCAAGATAGGTTGTTGACGTCAGCGCTGCCTCACCGACTCAACCTGGTTAAGTTTATCATTATGGAAATTAAAAAGGGAGAAAAAAGCCCTCTCGGTTTGTTTACTGCGTTTTCAGGTTTTTGATTGTGAATGTGGTGGTAAATGTAATTCACACCTGAATACCGTGCTCACTGAGGCCCTCTCTGTCATGTGCGACGGACGGATTGCAAAGCTTCTTTATATTATTCATTAATTTTCCATCTTTCTTCTACTCTTCTCTCAACCCCATCACACCTCAATGTAGACTGAGAAATCAGGTCCACTATCCGATCAGATTAATCTGTATCAGCTCTATATCAGTTCAAACTAAATGAAATGTTACATCATCTACCATCAGGTGAACTGAGATGATCTCACTTATGTTAATCAAACCACAGGAAAAGGACCACTTATCCACCCCAAAACTGTAGAAATAAAAACTGGTGATGAAATGTGACCTGACAGACCTCTAGTCAGGAGACTTTCCCTTTATGTAAATCCTCTATTATTAACGTTCACCTCAGACACCACTTCTTTATTTCATTAAAATTTTATAGTAATAGAATATTTTTGTATTTTCTCAGACAAGAAATTGTCCTGTATTGTCTATTCCTGACCACAAAACATTATAATGAAACTATTCAGACATGTAGTAGGACGAGCAACATTACAGAATGACTGCAATAATAACAATGTGGTTTACTCCTTATCTTTATTTTTGTATTAAATGCTAAAATGTTTATAAAGGTGTTTTGTCGCCTTTGTTAATCACCCAAAATGGGATTCAATCAAAAGCTGAGTTCCTGAGCAATCATAGGAAATAACAGTTTTTGCATACAGAGTTAATTAATGCTAATCCTGTTTATAACAAAAGGATTTTGTAGTTTTGTTTCATTCTAAAACACATCGATGTTTTTAAAGATACATGTTATTGTTCTTTTTATTATTCTAATGAAAAACCACATCATTTGCAAAATCCTGCATGCCTGATGTAAGGCTAAAACTTGATGTGATGTCTAAACAGTACAGCATTAACCAACATTGAAAGAGCACATAACATGCAGATCTGTTGTTTTTCTGGCTACTAAGTTAACTGTAGTCTGCATGTGCTTAGTAAATAAAGCATGCTTCCGTTTTAGATCTAAAGAATAGATTCAGGTAATCGTTTGCTGAATGGTAAAGGCCACATCACACTAATTTCTTTTTCAGAACTGAGTATCTCTAAATAATAGAGCTACAAGTCATTCACAGTAGTGATGGCTCATTCTACACAGGTCCTGTTGTGCAGAATAAAGCCGTTGTAGAGCATTATAGAGATTAATACTGAGTCTGTAATTTCTGTAATTCATTTAGGCTACAATAATCATCTACTACGGTTGTGGTTTATCAGCAGTAAAGCTCTTGTTTTGGTGACTGCCTGAGAACCGAGTTGTGTTGTTGTCTAAGACACTGCTCATTGTTTACTTAAATTGTGTTCTTCTCTTTGTAGAGCATTTTGGATGAACATACTTAATACTTAATACTTTTAGTTTTTCTTATTTAGGTTGTATGATTATAAAATACTCCAAACAATACTTTCAACTGCCAACTTATACCGTCTTGGTCTTACTTTGACTAAATAAGCGAAGCCTGGGATTTGAGCTATGTGTTGTTTAAAACATAGTCACAATGTTCCTTGATAACATCACTTACCAACATACTAGTTAAGTGTTATTTTTAAAATTCAACTTGGCCACTGATTCACAGAAAGGACTTTAATGTGGTGGAGGAAAATGAAATGCACCTTATGCACTATTGTAGATAACCGAGTTATTTTCTTATAAGGATATAGAGTGCTTTTCTTCTTGATTGGGTATGAAGCTGGGGAAACTGATATGGCACAGTGGTAATAGCTCAATGCAGACTAATGCACAGATAATTTAGTTAATTCCTGACACTACAACAGTTACAAATGGCACTACCTTAAGTGTTGATTTTGTTGTCCTTGATCCTGGATTTATTCACTTACATCATAAAGTTCAATTAACCATAGGTGTAGGTGATCTCTCCAAACTTGACCCACAGGTTTCACTGGGTGGCTTTAATTGTTACACCTCTGCCATTTGCCCTGAGCCACCTAGTCATTTGTAGTGTACTGTAGGTATGTCAAGTAATCTGTAAATGTTCTGTCCCGGTACAAATATATTTACCATTATAAACCAGGTGACAATTACATTCAATAAATGTATTGACTTTTATGAATTATTCATTTGACTTTCTATATGAAACAAATAATTTAAACTGCCCACTTTTGATGTGTTGTTTTTTCAGGATAGCACTCCTTTCACAGGATGGGACATTCCTTTGTAATATAAAAACAGTTCAACATTCACTGGTCAAATAGGAGACTTCCTTTCATGGTACATCTGACTGCGTTATTGCATTTAATTTCTAAGGTAGAAGACCTATCACTCTAAATGGACAACATTAAGTTCAGAGTGAGTCACGTGTATGTCTTTATTTATAATCAGAATTTTGCTGTCCTCCCTGATCCAATCACAACTGATCACATTGTGGTCTTCCAAACCAACCTTGATTAACTATGTCTTTATGCACAAGGGCATTGTCATGCTAGAAAATGTTTTGGCCCCTTTACTGCAGTGAAGGCAAAATTGTATTGCTACAGCATATAATGACACGCAAAGACATTCTAGCTTTGGGGAAGGTTAACATATGGGTGTGATGGTTATGTGTCCACACACATTTGGTCATTTATTACAGAATAGTATACTGTATATTGTAATGTTAATACCACAGTCATGTGACTACCAGTCAGTTAAATGGATGCATTCCAGACAGATTTTATTTTATATTATGCAGTATTTTATACTTAACATGATGCAAAAAGGCTTGTAATGATGCACTGGGGATAACAGGAAAGGCTTTAAGGCAAGATTCTTAACCTTTAGAGTGCAAGGTAAATGCATTAAAGATACAACTAAATTACTAGCATAACCTAACCTAATCTATTTCACATATTTAGCTGCCACAGTCAGGACTGACTAAATGTTCAGATATACATAAAAAATTCTTGTTTTAGGCATGTCATATTTTTATATCTTAAGCTTAGATATGCATGATAAAGGCATATTAGGTACCATGGGAAATCATTTTGACCTCATATACCTCAGGACTGAGTGGTTTAAATATTTGGGGTCTAAACTGTGGATAGCAACACTATTATAAACTTGCGTGTTCATACAGATACAGGTCAAGAGCTTCAGTTGTTTTACATCAAACAGTATAATAAAAAAAAGGTTGTGATCTCTATGACTGTTCTACTTCTGTCAGACAAGAAAAGGAAACTAAAGCTATCATGGGCACAGACTCACCCAAACTGGGCAGACTAAAAAAAAGAAGACTAAAAAAAAAACGATTGCTATAAAAAAAAATCCGCCCGAACATTCCTAACCTAGCTTGATTTCAACCTTCATTGAGATATAACATAGTCCAACCTTAGTATAGTCTGAAGAAGCAAGTTTATGTAGTATTATCATTATCTGATTTAATTAAAAACCCTACTAACAAGATGCCTGTCTTTTTATTAAATGGTGATTGTTTAAAACTTAAATTTTCTCCAAAACATAATTGCTACGTGCTTTACTCCCTCTGCAAAAGTTATTTTAGGCAGTTGGATTAATTCATGATTATAAAAGTCATAGCACTGGTTGTTACTCAATTATAATATCTTTTATGAGTTGAATATGGCTAGAATTAACGCTAAACCAGCTACAGTATTTGCCTGGTCTTGGATTGCATCATCCTTTACAGATTTAATTTAATCTCATTATCAAATGTCGTAAATAATCCACTATTGTTTGTACACTATTTCTCCACAGAAACAGCCTCTGTGGCTGTTAATGAGCAACATCATCAACCAAATATCATCAGTCCTGATCCCTCTAGACCTCTCAGCAGCCATCGACACAGTCACCCACTAGAACATCCTTGGAATTATTAGAGTCTGGGAATTACTGGCTAAGCATGACAGAAGGTTGTTTCCTAGCTGGGGGGAGGCTGATATCAGATGAAATGGAAGAGATCCACATGTGCTTCCTGCAGACTCTTCACTGGAAACCCACAAGGATCAGTGCTTGGCCCTCTTGTTTTCCCCCTGTACCTAGTCTTATACTATTGCTATGTTTATTACACACATCTCATCTTTCGTTCCTTCCCTCAGACATCTTTTGATTTATATCTCTATATCTTTGGCCAATATTTGAAATGCAGGTTGTTTTCACTTTCATAGGGAACTCCCTAAAATATCATCTCACAATACACAAAACCTTGGTATAGCTCCTGAGAATCTGCTTTGCCACTGCTCAGAAACTTCTCTTGATTATATTCCCTTTGAACCACAGGCACTAAAAAAGACACAGAGAAAATTTATTCATGTACTGATGGAATGAACTTCCCCTAGCTGAGATGCTGGTTAAAGTCCAACCTCTTCACTAAGTAGTTAAGCAAGCACTTTCGAATAAAATAAATGTTGCCAAAATATATATACTACAGACTGCATTTGGGTGGAGTTCAGTCTGTGTAGTATGCATGTACTGTAATTGTTAAAACATAGCCTAGGCCTGGAGTTGAGAAACTCTGATTCATAGTATGTCATAAACATTTCCTGTTTGTTTCCTGCGTGCCTCGCTGTTCCAGCTAAAACTAGGTAAACTGTATATTAGTTTTATTGTGTGTATTTTGTTGATCTCCTCTGCCATTCTCATGTAATCCTTTTGTTAACCTAGTTGAGTTCAATACTTGTTGGCATTTGATGTTTCTTGGCAACACCTTGTTTCTATTAAAAAAAAAAACCCTGTCATTCAGAATGGATCTGTATATGTTACCAATGTATGCCTCTAATCTGACTCATGCTAAAGTATAACCACAATCATTGGAAAAGGCCAAATAAAGGCAATGTGTTGCCTCGGGCACCACAATAATGCAAGCATGCAAGCAGTGACAGCATGACAGTACTGCCCAAATGTTTTGACATATTGTTGCTCACCAGGAACAAAAAAAAAAAAATGAGACAGGGTGAATGTGGCATAGCTAAATCACTGTCTACACTGTTGACCATAGCAGACACTCTTCCAGTGCATATGCATTGCATAATTTGTATCCTCTCATTAAGTATAGAAAAGCAGAACTCCTTTTTTATTATGCAGAATAATCAGATACCACTGGGAAACTGGCAGCATGCACAAGGAAAGGACTTACTTATTGTTTAAGCACAGAGCGAACAGGAGATTCATCTGAGCTGCTCTTCTCAATTTATTATAAGTAGCCTACTTTTATAGTTAGCGCTATAGCCAAAACATCAGATGACCTTAAGGTACTCTGCTGACTTAATTTTATTGCCACATAATGTTGCTGAGACTTGACCTGACCAAATAAAGCAACCATATGTCATAGGACTGCCTCCAGAGGAACCAAATCCAAAGGGAAACTACTTTTTGTCCAGGCAATATAGATATATTATTATTATATATAATATAGTATAGTATAGAGTATAATAAAGGTATATGTCTATAAGTACTTCAGAGAGGGAGTGAGGGAATTTACTGTACAAATGAAAAATAATCAATATTTCTATCAGAATTGTTTTTTGAATAGTCAGAAAATGGTGGTGTTTTTTGAAACACGTTTTGCTGCACGTCAAAGGTGTACAGAAATGAAGTTGACTAAAATGTGGTTGAATATTTGTACTTCATTTACACTGATAAAATTCATCACATTGTAGGAAACTCTAGCTCTATATCAGTGATAGGTTTTTGATATACAAATTTATTATCACTTTTTTCCACATTAACAGTTATGATAATAGTGACAGCATCAAACTTGCAAAAATACAGACATATCACAGGACTATGCAATGACCAAGACCTGTTTAAATTTAAAATGTAAATGAATCTTATATTATTGATTGTTAAAAGGTTTTTCGCTCCCATCTTCATAAGGATGTGATGCTTTCAGGTTTAACCGGTTTTCACATGGTAAGCACTTTCATATCCAAATCATTACTAGTAATCCCATTTGGTTATTGGTCAAATGCGTTGTGCATACAAGTGGACAGTGAGTGTGCATTTTTATAGAGTTACTAACAGAAACATTTGGGGAATATATTGTCTCTTATAATAATACAGACCTGCCCTGTGATTGCACATTACAAGAAAGGTGACCAAGTGAATAAAACATCAGCTTATATCTGTCAAATAGTAGCAGTAATTAAAAAATGGTCACACAAAGGATGCAATTTATATTTCAGTGAAATGAGGACTTCATGAAAATA
>JAOVVF010000047.1:24406930-24420749 GCA_028565595.1 Duopalatinus emarginatus
ACAGAGAATGCTTCAGGATGTCATGAAGACTCTCTGCATGCTCAGGTGCAGGACTGAGTGAAGAGTAAAGTTAAGGACCAAATGTCAGAGAAAACTCTCAGGAAGCATTTCTTTAACTTTCTACCTCTATCTTTTCCATCTGTGGTAGTTTAGGTAGTTGGCTTTACCATATTTTAGTCGTCATCTTGTCTCTTCTAGTTACAAATGCTCTGAAATAGAAATTTTATATTCAATATTTCTATCAACCCTTCCTTTGAAATCGATACAAAAAATCTTATTTTTCTGTTTCTAGGTAAAGGATATCAGTCTGTCTTGTCTTAGAAAACATGGCAATAGGCACTATGACATTCTGTGCCCCTGTATTCTTGAGGTAAGTCTGTGACAGGAAACCCACACACATGGTGGAACTTTGTTTTGAGAACACAATGGCGTCCTTCCCCAAACGCATGGAGCCTGACTTGAAACCATTACCATAGAGACCCACCGGGACATGGCCTCTTACTGTCTGCTTCTCACTGAAGCCAAAACTGAGAAAGAAAGAAAGAAAGAAAGAGAGACAGACAGACAGATAGACAGACACTGTATACTGTTTACACACACTATTCACTCTCCATAGTTAAAGTGAATTGCTGGATGATCTAATTGACCTGAAAGAATAATACAGGCTTCATTAACACACTTTTACCTGAGCATTTTGTGCATCTTGTCGTAGTCCATGCCTTTTCCGTTATCCATGAAGATGAGGCAGTCCTGGTCTTTGAATGTTGTTTTATTAATCCAGAATTGTTTTGCATTAACATCTGGGTCATAAGCATTGTCTGTCAATAGGAAAACAAAGCCACAGGAAAAATCAGATATTATGCAACGTTACTTAGGCACAATTTACATTTGCTGTTTTATTGGTTGTGTGTGTGTGTGTGTGTGTGTGTGTGTGTGTGTGTGTGTGTGTGTGTAAGGAAACAAAGCTTGCCATCTAACTTGATGGCAACTTGGAGGGACTGTAGTTCGGACTGTGAAAGACTTAAATGAATGAAGAAAACAAGAATATTATAATCAAGCAGATTTGACTCACCAATCAGTTCTGCTATCGCACTGAAGGGCCAGGTGTGGCTAGTAGAGTTTGAGTGCAGGAACTTTGGACTAATCTTCAAAAGGAAAAAAATAACATAAGCACCATGCTTAGCTCTCCAGATTTATGCTGCCATGAAAGGGCATGTTAGAGCATAAAGCTACAGAAATCATCACAACCAGAAGGAGAAATCATTTGTCAAGTTTCTTTTTATTTACCTGTCTTTTGTCTTTTAATTTTAGCTAAACCATATAAGATTCGGAATATTTTTTAGCCGTTAATTTAAGAAAAATTCACTGAATACAAAAATTCACAGGAAAAAGTTCTGTCTCCCCTCTTCTGCAAAATGAGCTCAAAAATGCCCATGATTAGTCACTGTGATACAGACGATAGACTAGATGGCTGTAGCATCATCAGCATTTAGATTCATGGTTTCTGACAGGGCTAACACTTTTCTTTTATGCCACAGGGCTACGGAAAAATCCTGCCCAATGGACTATCAGTAATCCTTAGGTGAAATAAAATTCTGTCACATAGTTGCATAGTAGACATATGTATTTGCATACCTTACATATGTATTTGCATACGTTACATGACTCGAAAAAGAAAAAGAGAAGTAACCTCTTCTCAAGATGTTATATTTAGGGTTCATCACCATGTGATTGCACTGTACGAATAGAGCCAGTGTGGGTGTAGTCGAGTGATGGCTGTGAGTGAAGAAAAGCAGGTTGAACTGGTAGTTGAGCATTATAATTCCCACCTGTACAGAGCTGTCCATAATTTATCTTCCGTGTTTCAGTAAGCACAGGGAGAATAAAGGAGGGCAGCTGACTGAGCACTGTGTTTGAACATAAGGGAAATAAAAATAAAACTGACTGGGTTGTCTTGTTTCAAGGTTTATGGGTTGGTAGAGAGAGGTGGAAGATGGTGGGGAGGGAGAGGCAACAAGAGATTCACACATTTCTGTTGGTCCGCATCATGGGCTACACCATTTGGCTTTGGTCAGCCACCTGAACAGTTTGAAAAAAAAGCTGAATAAAGACTAATCGGAAAGATGTCTGGTAATGTGAGGAATGTAAACTACAACTGTGGTTGGTGGTGGTACAGTGGTAACATCAATGGTTCCCATGTGAAAGACTGGGGTTCGATTCCTGGTCTGGGCAGCCAGTCTGCTACATCAATAAGGGTCCTTGGGCAAGACCCCTAACACTACATTGACCTACCTGTAATACCAGTAACCTTGTAAGTCGCTCTGGATAAGATCATCTGCCAAATGTAAATGTCTCTTAAATATAATTTTAAGTATTCTTTAGTAAAAGTTTGTATATTAAAATAAATATTAGCAACATGCTAAATTCATTACAATAGATTTTAGAATAATATATTAATAATAATAATAATAATAATAATAATAATAATAATAATAATAATTAATGTTTACAGCTAGGTTTCATACTACACTACATTATTACCTGTGAAAGAGGATGGAGGACTCTACTGTAGAGACCCAAACCCAAGATCAAACCTTCTTTCTTGAATTTTTATCTAACACATACATGCTATTACATAATAGTAGTAATGGTGGTAGTAGTAGTAGTAGCAGTAGTAGTAGTAGGCGTACTCACAGATGTACAGTATGCAGTATTTTTCACTACAGGTAGTACAGCATATCTATTGCACTATACAGGTCCTAATGCATGTCTGTATTACACACAACCTCTGTGTCTTCAGAAGACTTATTTTCTTATTAAAAAATCTGACAGTCACATGACCTCTAGACAAAATGCATGCTGACAGGATTCGTTCAAAACACTACTACACTGTGCCCATCTACAGGAAAAAAAGCTTTTTATTTCATAAATAATAATTTAATTATTTCAGTTGGATTTATGTTAGTCTTGTTAGATGCAACACTTGCAATCTTACAGCCAATTTGTGGTTTACCTAACCCTAACCTTATCTTCAGTAACCAAAATGATCAGTATTCACACAAATGCTCTTTATGAAGTTCTAAATTAATTTATTACTTGTATAGCTCTGATAATGGTTTATCCACAAAGAAGTGTAATATAGCAGATAGCAAAAACACTTTACTGTTTGTGCTTGGTTATTCATGATGTAGGTTTGTTAAAAAAAAAAAAGGTAGTTTTTATTTTTGTAACCCAACAGGCATGCTAGTTGCTGGAAAATTTTTCTGCATAAAAATCACTTATCATTAATTAACTTTGATGAATGATATTTTGATATAATTCAAAGTTTTTTAATTTGATTAAATAGTGTGACGGCAGTGAATTAACAATCAACATCAATAGAAAATATGCTATTTACACAAAATTAATTGCTACAGTCTACATTTAGTATATAGCTGCTTATAGTTGAATCTAGACAAAGCCAAAGTACTTACCAAGCTTGTGGGTATTCCTCTATTTGTTTCTGCTGCCATCTTCATTTACAAATCCTATGAAAGAAAGAAAGAAGAAAGAGAGACACACTATATTGTATACTGGCTCGGGGGAAGCTTTGCCTCTTGCAGCTTACCAAAGAGAGTGGAGACTCAGTGGTTGGTTAGGCTTGTGTGTATGTCTTTTTGTGCTGTGTGTAATACAACATTAGATGCCAGTCTGTGTATGTTTCTGTACAGTAGATGGCAGCCTTCAATCAGATCTATGCCTATATTTCATTTCTGGGAGCAGTTGCTAAATGTTTTTGTATACAGGTACTGCAGTTTATATTCAGGTCTAATTTATCTTATAATCTGAGACATTGTCAACTGAAATTTGTACTTGTACTTTTGAGTTGAGAACTTGTATTTTAATCAGAAATTTGAGCTCACATAGCACAACTACACATCTGCTCACCTCAAGTTTTGCTACACATATCTCAGTAGTAGACCTGTTGCAAAACAGATTTGCTCTTGTAACTGAGCAGGGGGTGGGGCCAATGTGAATGAAACACCAATGATGACCACACACATTCATGACCAATCACAAAAGCTAGTTTTAGCACAGACAAAAAAAAACTGGGCTGAGAACATAGTCATGGATTTATATAATAATAATAATAATAATAATAATAATAATTATAATTAACAGTCTAACCATCATGTCTTCTTACTTGTCGAGTAGTAAAAGATGTCGGTTTGTACATAATAAGTGATAAGATAGATATCATGTCAGCATTTCACTTATTATTTAGTGACCATCATCATTTACTACTTGATAGTAAGAAGCCATGATATTTAGACTTTTAATTATGAGACATATTTCTTTATTATTATTATTATTATTATTATTATTATTATTATTATTATTATTATTATTTAAATCCATGACTGTGTTCACAATCTTTCACTATAGTAATACAGACTTGCGTGTTCCCGGGACAAGGAGGCAGGGCCCAGGGTTCCTTCTCTTTTTTTGGCCCTACCCAGGCTCAATTACAAGTGCAAATCTGCAACAGGTCTACTGAGTTTTTACTGTGCAGAGGTTGCAACAAATCTACCTGCATAAGTAGACAACAAAATGTCTGTAAAATCTAACGTTTAAAAGAAAAAAAAAACACATCCTTTTCAGTGTGTGTGTGTGTGTGTGTGTGTCTTTTGTCATTCGGCAGAATGTGACATACTATAGTCAAAGATCTTGTTCTATGATGCAGTACTTTGCTTAAGACAGAGGGCATACACCAATTTACTTTCTAAATATTTAGCAAATGGGCTTGACTCTATTTATTTATTCAGAGAGAATAACACCTTTGTTCATGAATTATTATCTGTTGCACCATTAAATCCATTGATTATTGCATACACATTAAACATTTTGGTAACATTTGTACTGTAAACATTTGTAATGAACTTAACTGACACACAGTGGCACCTGTGTGGAAAATGACCAAAAATATCAGATGATAAATTTTTCTTCTTCTATCTGTTTAAAAATCCAGACTGTACACTGGCTTCTTGTGCCAAACAGAATGCATGTTACCATCCTCATCTTGACTCAAGAAAATGAACAAGAAAAGAACATGCTGATAACAAATGAAGAGAAAACAAAACATGCAGTCCGGAAGGAAATACATACACACCTGAGGCCACATTTAAAGAATCTGTTCAGTTTCATCATTCAGTTTCTTTTCATTGCAAAAACAAGCATAACAAAGAAAGTATTGTTGTTGTTGTTTAATAAATTCATTTGAATAAATGATCTATTTCAGCTTTAAAACTCTAAGTAAAATTATTAATTAATTAATGTTAATTAATGATTTTGTTTACATAATATGTCTATAATATAAAAGCTTCACAACAGTTTTATAACGTGTTTATAAATATGGTTATAAGTAAACTGAACAAATGATCATTTTAAAAGACATCTTTCCCAAAATTTTATCAGGCTTATCTGCAGAACATCTGTTCTCCAATGGTTACTACAGATGGTTAAGTGAATTATAATACCTTGGTTTTCCCTGAAAAACAACTTATACACCTGCCCATGCCTGCTACTCAGTCCCACTACTTCATCAAGTTTTGCACTTCATACAGCAAACAGCTTTCCAGCATCACATAAAAACGCTTTGATTAGATCTATTTGCACCCTATGAATGAAAAGAGATGATGTTTTTTTATAATGCACCCATCTGCCTTCAAAAGCATATGTTCCAGGATCTATTTACCCAGGATACATACTTATAACTGCAGCCTTGCCCACCAGTTGTGACAGTACCAGTCACATCACCCAGTGCTGTTCAGTGCTCTTCAAAAGCTGTAATCTTCTTCTGGTTACCTTGATTCAGGTCTCGACATCTGGTGTCAATTAACCTGTTCCACTCCATGTTGTTTAACTTTAACAGTCTTTTGTTGCCCCTATGCCAACTTTTATAAAACATGTTGCTGTGCTTTTGCACACATGTGTCTTGGGCACATGCAAAGAAATGCAAAGAAGTTTTTACTGTTTGAAAGAAAAGCACCACAATGAGCAGTAATAAAGTAAAGAAAGTCAGGATGAGCTGTGACTACCGTTTGCTTTTTTGTTAAATAGTCATCCCAGGTTAGGATGATCCAGATTTATTAGTGAATTAGATGATCAGTTTTACTGAGTGTTTTGGAGAATCTGCACATTGTTTTTATTTACATTCTGCACAGCGTCCCAACTTTTTTGGAAACAGGGTTGTTTTTGTAAGTATTTGCCCTCAAAGTCTAGCGCCTTTCTGACAGTTGAATAATAACAGGAAACATTTTAAACTGATGTGCGTGATGCAATGCATACTTCTTTGATAGTGCACAAACAAGGTGTAGCAGACATTTAGGCTATGCATCTGTGGTCACAGTCACAGGCTGTGGTACTTGGTGAGGAAGGAAGGGGGCGGGGGGGCGGGGGGCCAAACTAAAGGAAACCATTAGAAATAGTATTTTGAAAAAAAAAAAGAGGTCAAGCTATAAATAAAACACACCCAGTTTGTTTTTGTTTATTTAAACCCTGAAATCTGTACCATGCCTTCATTTACAAATAATCAAAAGAAAAAAAAAATCAAAGAAAATCTGTGGAAAAAATGCACTGATTTATAATATTACTGATGTTTCTTAATTGTAGTTGAGTGTAGAAGTGTAGAAGATCTTTGACAATTACATACACAGTTTAGCCATAAAACAAAAAAATGCTCACCTAGAAAGCCACCAAAATAGCTTTGAGTCACTCCACAAGACCTCTAAAGGTGTACTGTTGGCACCAAGATGTTATCAACAGATCCTTCTGTGAATCTTCTATGGAAGGTCTAGCGCCCAAGCACATCAGTGAGCTTTGGGCACTTATAACCCTGTTGCCAGTTCACCAGTTCTCCTTCCCTGAATTACTGTTGGTAGGTACTAACCGGTGTACACCAGAAAAACCACACAGGACTTGCTGTTTTGACTTGGCCCTTCTTAGAGTCACTTAGATTCTTACACGTGTCCATGTTTACTACTTCCAAAACATCAATCTGAGAGCTGACTGTTCACTTGCTGCCTATTATATTACAGTATATTCCATGACAGGTGCCACTGTTATGTTGACCAATGGTTTTGTGGCTGATCCATATATTAATATATGTAACACTTATGTAGCACTTACTTTTAAAGCAAAAATATAAGATCAAACATAATTAAATGTTGTTAATGGTAGACTCACATTTTTAACAGTTCTCAGACAGTAGTGGCAAAATGTCTTGCTATACATATATTTAAATACAATGCAACACAATAAAAAAAAATCGTTATGATGTTAAAAAATAAAAACCATGGAAAAATTTGGGTTTTGTCCATTAACCAACCAAATGTGCTTTAAAAAAATTGTACTAGTCTGGTCACCACTCTTTTTATGTAGAGGTCGACTCTGCAGGAGAGATCTCATCTATAACCTGAGTAAGAATCTCATCGATGACTTCGCAATCATAATTCACCTGCTGAAGGTCCAGCGCAGGGACAAAAGTGACCAGGAGACGTGATACTTTCTGTCTGAGTTCTCTTAATCTGAGGCTAAAAAGAAGAGAAACTCTATTCAGGTTATTGTTATGGGGCTATGTCTCCTAAAAATAATACTGGTTTTATTGGTAATATCGGTACTGTACTGGTATTATACTGTACTTATTATACAGATCTTACCTGTATGTCTCTGAAGTATTAGTTTCTTGTCTGATTTCCTGTCTGTCCTGTATCTCATGCTGCTGTAAGTGTGAGTCTCTTCCTCTTTCTGGGTTTGAGGCTTCTGCTGAAGTTGTTGCACTTTCTTCATTGGAGGAAATGGGAAAATCTGTCTGGACTCCTTGAGCTTCTACGCTTTTCTTTACCTTTTCACACTCTGCCTTCATGACCTCTAAATTTCTCTGCAGGCTCTCACAGCAGGTCGACAAACTGCAGTTCTCATTGTTTAGACTGTCCACCTGTGTGTAAGGAATTTAACGAAAAGTAAGACAACGATGGACTGTAAAATAAAAAAATTGCAGAGAGAGGACATGAAACATTAAATATTACTTTTAATTACTGCCACAGCTTATTATTAATTATTATACACCTAGCATTCAAAGATATGATTGGTAACTGATCTGCATAATACAACAACAAAATAGGCTCCATTCACCAACCTTATCCTTTAGCTCTTCTCGCTCCTTGTTTCTTTGGTCCAGTTCTCTTAACAGCATGTCAATCTGACAAGCCAGGTCATCATCACCTTCTAACAAAGCGCCCTGGCCTTTTCTTTCCCATTCTGCTTTCTCCAACTTCAGCTCACTGAGTTCAGCTTGGAGCTGCTTGATCTCCTCTTTGCCCTGCAAGTACAGCACTTTGTAGTCTTGTGCCTCGTCTATATTGGTCTGTGTGATTTGGTGTCTGTGCTCCTTCTTCAGTGTGCTTTGTGTGAGCTCCAGCAACTGGCTCCTCAGCTCCTCCACTTGCGAGCTGAGGAAAAGCAGCTGAGCACGGCTCTCATCTCGCTCCTTTGATGCCACCTCCAGGAGTTCCAGCAGTGTATCCTGCTGCTGTTGAGCCTCCATCACACCAAGAACTGAGGTTTCCAGTTTTGCTGCAGTCTGACCATGTGAGCTTATTTCATCTGAGACGTTCCTATGGCTTAGCTCGTTTTCAAAATTTGCTGAACTTTTACACTTGTTTCCTTCTTGGTTTTCTTTCTTTAGGCTTGATACATTCTTCTGTTGGGCTGTTTCCTCACTGATAGACATCGGTTCTTTGTGTGTATTCCTTTCTGCTGAGGGGAGACCTTTTGCTGATTCAAACTGATTGCTACAGCTTGCTCCATTCTCATTCCAGTTTTCTTCTTTTCTCCTTTCCGAATCCTTTTCTTCCTGTTTTACAGCTGGGTTAGGAGTCTGGGTTCCAATGCTGACCTCCCTAGATGATACAGGGGATGCTGCTGCTGCTGTCTCCATGGACACAATGATGTCACTGACATCATGCTCCATCGGTTTTCCCAACTCTTCATCATTCACCATGAGCTCTGACTTAACCTTAGTAATGTCAAATGTTCCTGTTGCTGACTTTGGTCTAGGTGAGCTGATGCTCTCAATGATCATGATATCATCATCCTTATGATTTGTCTCATTATCTTTCCATGCTGCTTGATCATCATTTAAATCAGGACCAAATAATACTGGTGAGGAACAGACCTCAGGTGAAGCTGTGGATGTTGATGGACTGCCTGGTGCGTTTCTGTCAAAACAGTCTCTTGTTCTGGCTCTCTTCACCTCTCCATTCTCTCGGCTTGGGCCCAGGACTCTCTTCTTCCTGAAATGAAAGCGAAACTGAATTATTTAGTTGCTCTGAAATCCATGTTATTGTGAAGGAGCAGGAGAGAGGACAGAGATGACATTACCTTGCTGAAATATTAGAGAGAGAAGTAACATGAGTGATAACTGGAATGTTATCAGGAGATCTGGCCCCTGTAGGGTAATTATAAATTCACACATATGTTACTTGCATCCAGTAAATACAGAGGCATTCTGTATGTACACACAGACACACATAAATAAAATAAGGCCTTACCTGCACGACTGTGGGGATGGGAATTCAGCGGAGAGCTGGATGTTCTACCTTGGTCAGGGCTCTGTTCAGACATTAAGTGCGAGTTATACAAGCAGGTACTACATTGTTATATACATACCTAATTGAGGATGGCTCTCTATTATAATTGGGAATATGGCTGTGTTTAGAGGTGACATTACATAGACCTGGATGTCCTTCCAACATCGATGAAAAGAGAAGAGAACTTGCACTGTGAGGCTGACAAGAGGCCTATAGCAACATTAAAAGAGCTGTAGGAACTTCTGGCAAGTACTGATGTATTACATGTGATAGCATATGTCTGGGCTGTGGAGTTGGATGGCAAACAGAAGCCTTTTCTTACAATGAAAAAAACTCCAAGTCTGTCTACATTTAGCAAAAAAAAACAAAAAAAAACATCAAGTCTGGCAAAGCATGTGGGAAACAGCTGAATTTTTTGTCATTATCAAAGAAATACAATACCCACAGTGAAGTATAGTGGTGTCAGCATTATGCCATGGCTGTTTATCTTCAGCTGTAAATGGGGCTTTAGTCAAGGGAATTATTAACAGTTCCAATTATCAGTTAATTTTGCCACAAAACATTCAGGCCTGCTAAAAAGCTGAAGATGATTTCACCTTTCAGCACAACTACCATCCAAAGCACACCTTTACACCAACAAAAAATGACTTCACCAGTAAAAGATCAAAGTTTTCAAATTGCCCCGCCAGAGCCCAGACCTGGATCCAATTTAAAATCTTTGGGGTTTCAGAATTGGAGCACTTTAGCAATGAGGAGTAAAGATTGAGTAAGGAAGAGTAAAGATGTGCCATGTTAACAGACTCGTACACCAAAAGACTGACTGCTGCCATAAAATCAAAAGGTGCTTCAACAAATTATTAGTTTAAATCTCTAAATAGGCTGTATATAAGAAATTATACTGTTAAAAACTGTAGACAACAAACAGCATTTTAACATGGATGTAAACTGGAAAACTGCATTAGTTCTAAATATATAAACTTTCTTACGGCAAGTTTGAGCTGGTGCATAAGGACCTGTTGTTTCTTCATCAGAGCGGCATTTTTTTTAGCCAGAGCCAAGATCAACTCCTTTCCTGCCTCTTTCTGCTCCTGCTCCATCTAAAACAGACACATCGCTCAGTTTTTGTACACACAGCCAATATAATAAAAAGTAACAACTGATTAAGGCAGGGACAGCCATAAGTTAGGCAATTAACACAAACATAGACAAAGGCACATAAAGCATGTACACCTAGATTCTGATCTGCATAGCACAGGTTGATGCTGCAACACTGTAAACCATTCATGGTGTAAATCACATTCTCTGAGTTAATCTTTGTAGGCATCAGCATTGAATGAAGCTTTTGCCTAAGCATGCTTTCGTCTGGTCCATTTACTTCAAAAATCATGAGAAAATTCAGCACATTTCTCCTGCACCATTTTCTAGCACTCCCACAAGTGTTCTGGGGACAAATGAGCAAAGAATACACCACGAGTTCCTGAAAACAACTATATGCTGCAACAACAATCTTTCGCATCTGTAATACCAGAAGGCCCCACAGAGGGCTAAACACAACTTAGGTGCCCTTAAGCAAGGCACCTAACCCCCCAACTGCCTCCCAGGCGCTATGGTTTGGGGTTCCCTTCTCTCTGGGCAAGTGTGTTTACTGCCCCGTAGTGTTCACTGGTGTGTGTTTTATTACTACATATTAAATGCGGAAGTGTGCACACTTTGTAAACTAAACTATTTGACAAATCAAGTTAAAACGTAACCCAAAAGGACCATCACCTGCTGTCTATTCTTCTCCTGCTGCAACTTCTGATTCCTCTCACTGTTTCAAAACCCACACACAAGATTAAATAAGCATTATAAGAAACACATGTTACATATAATACATATTGTACATAAGAGGATTTATTGCATACTGCTGTTTGTAGGTTTTCTGGTATCTGTGTTGCTCATCATCTGAATCCTCAGGCTCTTCTTCAACTGTACAACTCCTGAGACAATTAAGTGTCCACATGATTAATCTGACACACACATTATTTTATGGTATACAGCATTATATTAAAAAAATAATTTTAAATTAGTTGCAATGAGAAAGTTCATTAAAAAAATATTGAAATGTTGATATGTTTAGGAACCACAGCAACTCAGCCATAAAGAGGAAGACCATGAATAACAGGGTCTCTGAGTGCTGATGCGCACAGTGTATAAAAGCCACTAACGTGCCAGTAACTGCAGAATCCCAAACTTTCTCTAGCATTAATTAGTTTGAGCACAGGGGCACTGTCATGCTAGAACAAGTTAGTGAGGGACATAATATTAATGCTACAGCATAAGAAGATATTCTAGACAATTTTGCACTTCGAACTTTGTAATGTTTCAGATAAGGACATTCATATGACTGTGACAGTCAGGTGTTCAAATACATTTGGACAGATCATAAATTATCACAATTTGCCAAAGTCCATATCGTATATACCTGCATACCCACACAAAGAAATACACACATATACAAACACAGACAAATACACATAGCACATATGCAGACACAAACACACCTGAATTGGGGGTCAGGGTTCATGCGGCAGAACCATTTTTCAGGAAGCTGTGTAGTATCAATGCCATCAGGAAGTTTTCGCCACTTTAAACATTCGTCACACTGCACCCAATTTTGATCTGGCTGCTTCCTGCAAGTCCACACAAAAACACATGCTTTATGCTTCAACTCACATTCCCATAAACGTCGGTTGGCCTTTATTTAATCTTCAACTGCCCGGTTTCAGTGAGTCTGTGCCCAAGGAAATCTGCTGTTGGCTAACAGGAGTGGACCTTATTGTGGTCTTCTGCTGTTGTAATCTGCCTCAAGGTTTGATGTGTTGTGCATTCTGAGCGGTTGTTTAAGTTGTTTGGTAGCCTTTCTGTCAACTTGAACCAGTCTGATTATTTTTGTCTGACCTCTTTCATTTCACAGAACTGCATGAAATCCCAGATCAGCATTTTCTTTAAATATTCAAACTTGATGCTAACAGTTACCAACTGTATTTTTTTCTGATATTCTGTTTAAATATCAGAGGTTTAACCACTTGACCTGGCGGTGCAAAGTTTAATGCATTGCACAATGGCTGACTCATTAAATAATATTATGACTGTGCAGTTGTACAGGTGCTCGTAATAAAGTTGAGAGTGAGTATATATAAATGAAACAGGAACTGGAATTCAACTTTATTGATAAACTAATGAATGAAATTAACTAATGTGAAATTTGCATATGAATAAACAGAAATAATTTTCATTAAGTAATAATCAGGGCTGTGCGATTTCATATTCCAGGTCCTAGGTCCATTCAGATCTCGATCAACATACATATCATGATATAGCATGTTTTATGTAAATTCAGTGATTTTTATATTAATATTCTTTTTTTCTCTGACACAGTAATTGACATTGACAAGGAATTTTAAATAATATTTAATTATATATATTTAATTATATTCAATATATATAAAATGTAAAAAACTCTTTATTACACTAAGGCTCTCTCATTATATAAACCCTTATCAACAATTTAGTATAGCTAGACCTGATCAGAGTTGTGTGAGCATGTCACATACCTATTGACAGTAGCATATCCTGGGAATATAGTAACATCTCAGAAACAGCATTAGACCAAGTGTGTAAATATGACAGAGTATAGCACTGCAGTGCTTTTTACATGCAAGTTTAAAACTTTGGGTGGTGTGTGCATTTTTTCTTTATTTCTAGGAGCACAATGCTTGTAGAAAGTGTTTTTTTATGTTTCCCAAGAACACTGAATATGAGAATATTTTCTATGATAATAATAATAAAAATAACAATAATAATAATAATAATAGTAATAATAATAATAATGATGATGATGATGAAGATGATAATGATGTTACAGAAAAAAAATCAGTAAACAGGGTCAGTAAAGAAAGCAACCTATTAAAAAAGAGATAAATAAAAAAACTTAATGAAGGAACTCCCTCTAGAAAAACTGTTGCAGATTCTCCAAAACACTCAGTAAAACTGATCATTCTAACTAGAAGTCTCGGGTCTAGTCTAGGATCGGGACACAAATCTCGCGGGAACGGGCAGTATGCACATAGCGGCGGGCGGGAGCGGGCGGCTGAAATAAAACACTGCGGGATTATAGACTATAGCCTAAAGGTAATTCCAAATAAATA
>JAOVVF010000047.1:24447683-24461612 GCA_028565595.1 Duopalatinus emarginatus
AAGTAGAAAGACAGTACTAGTAAATTCTTGTAGAAAGTACTTCAATAATCTCCACTTAATTTACTAAGTCAAAAAAAAAAATTTTCAGTGTACCCACTATTGTATTTTTTAATGTGCCATCCCAATCAGTGCTATTGATGTGTTATAGATATGTCCATAAAGTGGGCTTTAATAAATTATCCCCAGTCAACACCAGATCTAGGAGACAGGCTGTGTGTATCTGCAGTCAAGGCTATGGCAGCTGAACCACTGCACACTGTATATGCTCCTGTATAGTCTCACTTATATCTGTTAGTTGTGTTATCGTATTTTCCTACACAAAGGCCTAATATCATCCATTAACAGCAAATAAGATGAGGTAAGGTGAGAGGGAGGGCTTGGCCTTGCTAAGACATTTATATCAGCTGACCCTGGAGAGTAACACCGCACCTTGTCTCTGCTCAGCAAAGCCATGCAGATAATATCCTCACAGATGGCTGTGGATGGCGCCAGACAGTGCAGTCGATAAAAGAGCTCAACACAGGAAATATGTTGCTCTTTGCGCTCGGTGTCCAGCTGAGCCCACAGCACCTGAGCGGCTCTCTGAAAGGCATACAGACAGAGACACACAGAGAGAGAGAAAGACAGAGAGAAATGAGATAGATGTGGAGCTATGATTCACCAAAGGGTTGCAAGAGAGAAGTAGTAGAAAGTGCTTATCATACACATTATTATCTTTAATTGTACAAGAGTAGGCTAAAATATTTTAACGATACAACATATTTTCTAGAATAGTGAGTTGTAACGGCTGCACAATATAAACAAAAAGAAATGGAAATCCCAATGATGATAGTCTTAAATACAAAGCTTTTGACGGGATGTTGTACAGAATCTAAATATGATTGCATTAATTACGAGATATACATAATACTTTTTTCCCATCCACCTATTGTTTGACTGATCAAAAACTCATGGAACTCATGGAACTGACAGGTTTTTTGCTGCTCAGGTATGTCCTGTTAAACTGATTGTGTAAACAATTATGAGTTATACTCTTGGTCTGTCAATATGACAAAGGACTTTATATGGAGGGGTGGAAAGTTTTAGTTTTAGTTTTAAGTGACGACCAGATTTTAACCTAATTGAGCAATATTTCATGTCCTAAAAAAAGGAAACTGAAGGAAAAATTCCCCAAAACAACATTAACTGAAAGAAGCCGCTGTACACACTTGGAAATGCATCACAATGATATTAATTAGTAGCTAAATTGGTGAAGCTATTTTAAGAAGAAAGGAAGATAAAACCAAATACTTTTTTTTCATTTACTTTAAGACAATCCTGTTAATATATAACTTTCAAACTGCTCTCTTGGTTTTTTAATATAAAAAGACTTAAAAATATACTAAACTATACATGTTAATACTAAACCTGTACACTTTTAATTCCTCTTAATTACTCCAGTATTGACTTTATAATTTACCTGGTAAAAGTCTGTGCGTAACTCCATGGTTTTAAGCACTGCTGGGTAGATTGGAGGCAGTGTGACCATCTGCAGCTGTCCACTAAGAGGGTTTGCCTCTGATTTTTTATAGCGTTGGTTCTTGTCCTGGATGACCAGAGCTAAAGACTGAGAGTGGTTTATCAGCTCCAGTAGAGAAGAAATGGCCACATGCTGAACCTATATATACACGCACAAAGACGAGAAGCAGACAGTCAAAGTGCTTTGCAAGCCTTGTAATGTTAATGAAAGAGCATAGACACACCACCAGTGAAACCACGGAATACACACTCCTACACTACATTCCACAAATCTGCATGTTGTACCTGGTAGTCTTTCGAAATACAACACAGAGTCATCACAGATCTCAGCCACTCCGGGAGGCTGCCCTCTTCATTAGCTATATTACCAAAAAACAGACAAACATCAGTCACATTAGAATCCAGATACACAGTTCAGTGTGCTGTAATTGTTTCTGCTGTAAGTACCTGTGGTGTTCTCGAACATTTTGCTGTAGAGCTCTTGACTCTCCTTTTCTGTGTAGTAGACAGGGAAAGTTGTGCTCTCCAGCAGCAGGTGACAAGCAGCAGTAAAGGCATGTCGACAGGATTCACTGATCTCCCCTTTCCCTCTGGACTGGAATCCTTCTGTCCACTGAAGGAGTCCAGAGATTTTCCCTTTATCATCATTACACGCCTCCTGAGATTGCTCTCGCAGCTTACCGGGACTGAAAAACTCAGCCAGTCTGTCTTTGATCAGCCCCAGGTCTCGGCTGCCTTCACGTCCAGATGAAGAGAATGACCTACCCCGCCGAGAGGTACGCTGCTCGACCTGAGTCAGCTCCTCCTGTCCCTTCTGCTTTTCTGGATCCACAGCCACCAACAAGTGCCTGACAAAGAAGAAGGAGACATGCAGACGTGTCCATTGTTCTTTTTTCTTACAGATGCAACTGATTTTGGTTAATCAGCAGGTTTTGATTTATTTCTCTTACAACACTTACAACAGTCCTAAGATTTATATTAATGTTGCTTTAATATATTTCTACAACAATTGCATGAGCAAAGTCTTGTGTAGGAAATGCACCACATAAACAGATTTAAAGATGTGTGTAAAGAGATGTTTATATAGCATTATTAAATGATGTCTCCAGTGTCTTTGCTTCACAGCTATTAGAAGTTGTCTACTGGAGGAAAGAGTTCACGGTTTAAAAAAAAAACAACAAAAAAAAACTAGACGGTAAGGGAATAACAACTTATAGTTTGTATAATATTACTGATAATAGGAGCTATCTTTGAAGATACTTAACAGTTTAAATATAACTACAGGGGTAAGTAAAAATTATATTTATTCCAACCCCCCAAACAGGTGTCATAATAGTGTATAATTTTTTTTAATTTAATGCACGTCCCAGTATGTGGATGTGCGGATTTCTGTAGAAAAAATAACAACAACTAATTATCTAATTAACTTTTTATTTGATTTTCATTAGACTAACCATCATATAAACAGTTAAAGGTATGAAGTGATTCTTGAATTGATTTTTATCCATATAAACATATGGTGATAGGGTGTATAAGTGCACCTTGTAATAACAGATGCCAGTATGTCCTCTATGCACTTGGACATGTTTTCCATGCTCCCTCCTTTTCGCCACACATCCTCTGCTTTGGTGTGAACCCCTGAAACATGGCTGGAGACATTGTGGCCAAGAGGAAGATGCTGCTCAGAAGGCGAAGCGCTGAGGCCTAGTCCGCTGTCTTCAGAGCGGAGAGACGGGAACACGGGCACTTCAAGTCCCACCTCTTGTGCATCCTGTCCATTGATGGTTACGTCATCTTCTTGCATTTTATCATCACTAGTTTGGTTATCAGTCTTATTGTTCTCGATATTCGTCATTGCAACCTGCGAGTGCAGACAGAACGTGCACATGGTAGAAAAGTATTCAACCAGTAAAAAAACATAATAATGAAAGACTACAGATATGATAGAAAGCTGACATTTATAACAATAAAATAAATCATACCTTTGTTACCTTTGCACTCTGTGTCTGTGACTCCATGTCCATGTCCATATAGCTCACAGGCATCTGGATTTTACTCAGAACTTTAAAACATGCTCTAAGAGTCTGTGTAAGCTCTGCTAGGCTGAGACGCGCCATGTGGGCACACAAAGACTGCAGCATACTGCCGAGCATCTGGGGAAGGTACTGTGTTTGGATCTCAGCATAAAGCTCCTTTAGGACAATACATAAGAGAAAAAAAGTGACAGAAAAACACCTTAGTCCATTTATCATGCAGACACCTTTTAAAGGTTTAAGAACGATTAGAGTGGGAGAATATCTGTTGAGTAACAGTAAAAAAAAGTTTAAAAAAATCAGACACAAAAGTGACAAATACCAAAGGGATAACATCAAGAAGGAAGATGAGGAGAGTTGAGAGCTCAGTCACTGATGGAGAAGGACTCCAATCTTTAGCTGATGTCCCTGCATTGTCACTTATCCCACTAAAATACAGGTTTAAAGCATAATCATCAGCATCTTATGTACATGTAAACAGGTAAAATGTGTGTGCATGCGTGTATACCTGAGACAGTTGTGGAAGCATTTGGTGATGTAGTCCCAAAGATATTCACTGTTCATGGCTCCAACCAACATATTGACTGTTTTTATGATCTCAGAAACATTTTTGTTCTCTTTGATTTTACTGCACAAACAAAACGACAGACAATACGATTTAATTCCTGTGCTTTCTGAATAAAAGGGCCAAAAACTGCACTCTTTCTTGTCACTGGTGTAGTACTATCAAGGGTACATGTTTTGCACATATGTATCATTCACCTGGAAATATTAAAATAAAATACCTTAAAAACTTTGTTAAAGTGAGTTATAGAACAACACATGCACTTTCTCAGGTAACACTAGGGAAGATGTATTCTTGCTGGTCCAGCAACATGGAAAATTACAGTTCAGTAGCTTTATTTCTTTCTATTGAAGTGTGAGGGTGTTTCAAAAGACATGCATCATGTCTCTCTATTGTTTAGAAACAAGCTATAATTGTGCGAGCTGATATATGCCTACGTTTAGTCTCAATCTTCCATACATTCGCACTTATTATCGTCATCATTCTGACCTTGTGAGCTGGTTGCCAGAGTGACTGGAGTTGAGCGAGTCTTCACCCAGCAATTCTCTACAGTAACTATAAAAGGCCCTGATTACTTCCAACAAAACATCTGACACAACCAGTGGCCCTGAAAAAGAGAAAGAGAGGTAGCAAGAGGGAGAGAAAAGACAGTGTTACAAAAAAATGGTAGTATGTCGGAATAGAAAGCACCAGATTACATAACAGTCCATTTTCAGACTAAAAACATAAAGAAGTTTTGCATGCGTACATCTTATGTAATCTTAGGCTTTCTTATGTTCCTTATTACATAAAGTGTAGCCGAGTGTACAGTAATAAAATAATGTATAAAACATCCATACTAACACTACACACAGACCATTATAATCCCACCAGGCCATTGTCACTGCTGTTTATCTCTCATATAATATTTTGTCAGGCCTAATCGCCTAATGGTGGATCGGATAGAGACCCTGTGCATAGCAACAAGTGGCCTACAGTCTGTACACTTGCAAAGTACATATGCATGGTAGGTTTACCTACAAAAGTAAACTAATTAAGTTTAAGCAAAAAAACAGGTACAGTGGATGATAACATGACAAGTAATTAAAACCATTACGCAAGCTTGTGAAAAGTTTTAAGCATGTTAATGCATGTGTGTATTTACGTGCATGTCCTTACCAATCTCTGATTTGTCCAATAAGCTGATCATGATGCGGAATGGTCTGAGATAGTTTATGATGTTATCTAGGTCTTTCTCAATGTCTTTCTGCTGCAGGATATTCACCAGGGCCTGGTTAGAGAGAGGATCACATAATGCACATCACATAGGGGAACCCAATGAGAGTCCAACTATTCAGAAAACCCTTTTATTTACTAGTGTGTACATTAGTGAAGATAAATCAACAATACCTGAACCAGTAGCTCTCTGGAATGTGTGTTGAAGTAGTGTGCAGTATGTTCCTCTACTGTAGTGTACAAGGTTGTATCTGGAGCCACCATGCCTCCTTTAATATCTAAGCCTAAACACATACAGATTAATGCGACACCATAACAAAGGTAAATGTACATGTAATATGTCAACAGCATTAGTATGAAGCATTTGTGTTACCCAGAAGCCATGCATAGAGGCGCCGGTTGAGTGACATGTCTCTCCGGAGCAGAGTAAGAGAGGCAGCAGATACTACTGCGATCATCTCTTCTCGTTTAAGAGGGACAGAGCATGTTACTGAGTCCTGTAGAAATAACAGGTAAAAGGATGACTGAATTACATGGACATCCATTAACACTATGCACTAAACATAAGAAGCAGTGGAAGAAGGAAAAAAGAGGAGAGAGGGAAGGGAAAAAAGACAAACTGACCAGACATGATGCAAAGGGAAAGAAGTAGAGAAGAATCTCCAGCATGTTCCGCTGGACCAGTACATTAGTGTCCTGTAGGGAGAGACAGGTCGCCTTCATCTAAATAAGTGAGAGAGCACAAAGTTTGAATCTCATATAAAGAAATCCTATACATTGTCTATTATTATAATATTGTTATTTATGCACTCAAACACTCACAGTCAGTCTGTGGTCATTGCCCAGCATGTATTTCTGCTCACGGCTGGTGACCATACGGTCAAAGTGAGTGACGATGAAAAGTGAAGCAGGGAGCCGCACAAGTGGACACACAAGTACTGAGCCCCACAGAGCCCCATAAAAGACTGACTGACCCACTAGCAGGGACAACTTCAACAGCAGTGCATCTGTCCTGAGACAGAGAGTGAGAGTGTGAGAGACAGACATGCATTTTCTATCTTTAAGAAAAGAAAAATCATCACTCTTTTTTAAATTTGTTTTTATTCTGATACCCTTGTTAATACTGCTTCTGAGCTTACATATAAAATATATGCTGGTAGAAAATGTCTTAAAAACATCCTTCCAAAGGTTAGAATTAGAACAGGTTACTACATTTTAGCCTCCTCAATTCACAGTCTCTGTAGCTGATCATTGGACCCTTGACATGTACCTGTCATAGACCTCCAGACCCTCCTCCAGACCAGGGAACAGGCCCATAATGAAGGCCTGCAGACTTGGCAGCAGAGCTTTCTGCAGGGGCAAGAAGTAGCGCTCATATAGTGTCAGCACAGCCATTTTCACCGACATCGCTGCATGACCGAGCAGGGGGAACAGTCCTGAGCTGCACACATGCATACATACACACAGACTGTTTTTTCCTACAATTGTACAGCACACCGTCAAAGAACAATAGTGTGAGTTTACATTTGTTTTTCATCCGAAAATCCTGACTTCATCCACATGAAGTTACAGAAACAAACCAACAAAATTATTGTGAACCAAAGAGTTTTCAGTAAGCAGCACACATATATATCATCACAGGATGGCAGAGATGGCCTTATAAACATTTTTACGAATTGTTAAAAGATATGCTGCTTTTGGGGAATTCTGACAAAGTTTGCCATTCAAGCTGGACATTAGTGATAGTATTTCACATTCTATAATTCCCATATCCCCAGACACATGTGGCCAGCTCCTTGTGTGAACTGTGAGAAAGAGCATTCTACATTGTCCGCATTTATTTGGACCCACCTGTAGATAAACAGATCTTTAGCCAGCCATTTTGTGCCAATGATTTTGAAGATGATTTCATAGGTCTCCAGCGCTTTGAGGTGGACACCGCTGGGCAGAGCCGGGTGCAGGCACTGAGCCAACCGCTTTCCAATGATCAGCCGTCTCGGCAACAAAGAGTACTTCAGATTACTCTGGAGGGCCTAAGAAAAGGAAACACATGAACAGAACATCTGGTTATTTTATTCTTACAAGAATAAATTAATTAATTCTTAGAATAAATAAATTAACTAATTATTAAATAAAATAAAAAAGAAGAATTATATTCATGGCAGGAGATTAGAAATAATTACTGTAATTAATAAAAGTGGGTAAATATACATAAGAGCAGGCTCTTATAAAGCTAAAAAGGCAAATAAATGAATTAACACAATTGTAAGGAAGATATTTTAAAAGGTAAAAAAAGTTAAAAGTTTACTTCACACTAACCAGGGTAAGTATTTTCATGTGAATTTATACATTTATTTTGAATAACATTTCTTAAACTCTTTCTGATGTTACCTATCAAATATCTGATGCTACGATGATAAGACAACTATTTAAAGAACTTTATATATACTGCTAAAGGTTTTCTGCCTCCTTACTTAATCAAACAATAAGCAAAGGAAAGAGTGTGAGCCAGAAAAAAAGAGAGAAAAAATCCAGAAGGAGAACTTAACTGTAGGTTTCTTATTATGTTCACTACATTTGTGCCAAGCCATTCAACAGAAATTGTACGTTGTTTCATTACAAGGTCATTATTAAAGAAGAGTGAAGGTGCCATATGGCTTGTGGACTTTCACTTCTCTGTATTAGCTGACTGTAAGCTAAGCAAACTTCCTTCTCGAAAGGACTGTAAACTAACACCACAGAAGAGAAACAGATCTGTCAGTGAAGAAAACTCACATTGTTCATATAGGGAACTTAAACAGCATATAACTTAATAGTCTCGTGTTCTTTCTCTGATGAAACCCAGTTTGGAAATATTCCACAAAGTAAATATGTGAATTCCCACTTCTCAACAGGAAATTTGAATAAAGAAAATAACGTGCAAGTTTATAATGGCTTTTATTAAGTTCCATTTAAAAAATGTATTATGAACAGAAGTTGCTGTGAGATTATTTAATCTGCACTTAATCTTGCAAATTAAAACAGCCAGCATCAGCATTCATATGATATGTATCTCATATTAGGAAAATTGTGACTGCCAAATAAGGTTCGGACATATTTATACTTGTTTGGTATGAAAGATTAGACTGCCAGAGTTGTAAATGTTTCTTTACACTTAATTTTATGTGGACATTATCCACATATCATCTTGATATTCAGGATGCATGAAAGAACCGGATGGGTAGTAACCTGGAATTTACTCTATTAAATTTACTTAAGTAACTTGTGGAAGAAATGGTACTTTTAGGAGTTGGTTTTAAAATAATTATAAAAAAATACTACTTATATTACTCATACTACTAAAGTAGTATTTCTTTTCAATTATTTCTTGTCAATAACAGTAATTGATTTATGTATTTTATTTCTAAAATATCAATTTTTATAAGTCATACGAATTGAGTAAATATTATTTTAAGAAAAAAAATAATTTTGAGTTCAATTTTCTATCCAAGCCAAAACAGCCAAGCCTAAACTTATATATAAGTATATACAGACCATTGTCCATGCCTTCACTGCTGCAGATATTGTATTAATGATTTAAGCAATGGTGCAATCCAGAGAGGTAATCTAGAGAAATCTAGAGAACCTTACTCCTACCTTTGAACATAAACTAACCTTACTGAGTTTTCCAAGACAAGATATGAGGTCAGCCCACTCGCTTGAAGACTCAAAATTGCGCAATGCCTTCTCAATAACGGCTGCGTAATTACGGTAACGGTAGTCATTCTGGAGCTCTGCTTCCTCAGGGTCCATCATGTTAGTTCTGCCCCAGCATGCTCAGCATCTGTCTCAGAAGAAAGAGAGGCATTAGTTAAACCAGAATTTATTAAACCTGAATTTACTATCTAAAAGTTACCACAGTAAACACGTAAATGCACTGAATGAGTAAGTGACAGAATGAAATATTTGTCAACAGTAATAGACAGATAAACAGTAAGAGAAATGTATACCATCTGTATGTACACAACTGTATGTTGCAGAAAGCACATCAGAATCAAACTTGCTTGCCATACACTTACATGCAGTAGGAATGTTTCTTGTTGTTTTGTCACAATACAATACATTCAACACATAGTAGTAGTACTAGTAGTAATTGTAATAGTAATACTACTAGTAATAAAAATGTATAATACTACTACTACTACTACTAATAATAATAATAATAATAATAAGCATGTAAAACACCACCACTACTACTACTACTACTACAACTAATAATGATATTAGCATTTTTATGTATACTCAATGTAACTAGATATCACAGTGTTTAAACGTCAGCTCATGTTTCAGCAAAAAATCTCCAATTAACAAAGTTCCCCGAAAAGGAGGCCACAAGCCATTTAATTCTTAAAAAAAAAGCAGAACAGACTTACACACTGACTGACACAGTGAGAGAATGCAACCCTAGCTGCAGATCAGTAAAAACAGACCTTGTCTATGAATAGGTGGAGGTCAGTGAGTACTGGGAGGATTGCACGCATTATGCAGCACAAGAGGACATGAAACTTTGGACCATGTTTACACCAGTGTGGCTGATGCCTACAAAGTCACACCTCTCCCCCACCTTGGACAGCCTGACCATCTTTCTTTGTTCCTGCTACCCCAGTTCAGTCATCAAACGTGTGAAACCGACAACAAGGTCTGTGAAGATCTGGATAGAGAGGGCTAACTCTGTTCATCAGAACCAGTTCCAGCACACAGACTGGAGTGTGTATTCTGCCAAAGCCACATCGGACTCTTATACAAACACTGACACCTACACTAACTTTGTCCTAGACCATAGCAGCAGTTGTGTGGACAAAGTAACAACACACAAGGAAATAAAGACCTACCCAAACAAAAATCCCTGGATAAACAGAGAGGTGTTGTGCTCAAAACAGGAGATGTTGCTTTCAGGTCTGGAGACCGGGAGGCCTACAGCTTGTCCCGAGCCAACCTGAGAAGAGGCATCGCAGAGGCTAAATACCGCTACAAAATTAAGAATTGAAGAACACTTCAACTCCTCTGACCCCCAGCATATGTGGCATGGCATACGCACAATAACAGACTTCAAACCTCCATGTACTCCACTTCCTACCAACCACACCTCACTCCCTGATGAGCTTAATCACTTTTACGCTCGCCTCGACCAGGGAAATCTGCTGGACTTCAGAAAAACAGCTCTGCCACATGATGAGCAGCCACTCACACTTTCCAGTACAGCTATCTACCACACTCTGAGCAAGGTGAATGCATGGAAGGTAGCTGGCCCTGATGAACTGCCTGGCCATGTGCTTAGGACCTGTGCTAAGCAGCTGGCAGGGGTCTTCACGGACATTTTTAATCTGTTGCTGGCCCAGGCAGTAGTCCCTACTATCTTTAAGACTGCCACCATCGTGCTGGTACCCAAGCATTCAAGCGCTTCAACCCTCAATGACATCCATCCTGTTTCACTCACCTCAATCATTGCCAAGTGCTTTGAGAGACTACTTCTCTCTCTAGTGAAGTCCTGTCTACCTGCCACATTGGATCCTCATCAGTTCGCCTTTCATCGCAGTAGGTCTACAGAGGACGCCCTCTCTATGGCACTACATACTGCACTGACTCACCTGGACTGTGACAACTCATATGTTAGGATGCAGTTCATTGACTTTAGTTCAGCATTTAACACAGTGATCCGCTCCAAGCTGATCTCCAAACTCAACAAGCTCAGAATCAGCGCATCATTCTGTAATTGGATTCTGGACTTCCTGACTGACAGATCTCAGTCTGTTAAGTTAGACAAGCTCTCTTCCTCCTCCATCACCCTGAACACCGGTGTACCACAAGGATTTGTGCTGAGCCCTCTTCTGTTCTCACTGTTCACCCATGACTGTCTTCCTGTTTATGGCTTTAACTCCATAATCAAGTTTGCAGATGACACCACAGTGATAGGCCTGATCAGAGGCAATGACAAGACAGCCTACAATTGCTTTGCTCATCATCTGCACTTTATCTGTAAATAATAATGTTAATAATATTGTATTTTGTACTATAGATGTACTCTGCACAGTGACAATAAAGTTGAATCTAATCTAATCAAATCTAATCTAATCTAACTAATGAGAAACAAAGAAAAAACATAAATCTGGACATATTTTCACATGTTGTTTTTTTTTACAGTAGCGCATGTAAAAAGATGTTTAATTTGCTTTCTTAATGCATATATCGTGTATTATACATATTTTATATCAACTGAGGTCCAGCATACGGCAACAAAATATAAACCTTTCCAGCAAAGGAGCATCAGCTTTATATATATTGTGCCGATCAGCCTGTCTGGGAAGCATTGTTTATGGTGCTCTTTTCTTAGAACAAATCAATCTGTTATTAAGCATTATAGAAATATAGTCTAATAAACACTTCTTCAGAAGTCGCTTAAAACATTGCAACATTGCAGGCATGAAAAAGAACTGAAAAATTATAATAATATCAGTAAAGGCTAAAAAAGTATACCATCAAAGTTTATATTTACAGGTATAAACAAAAAAAAAGAAATATACATGTTAGTTTACAATTATAAAGTAAAATTATTAAAAGTCCAAAAAGGACATGATTAGAAAATACTTCCAACGTTTTAAAAAATAAATAAATAAATAAAAAAAATGAATAAATAAAAGTCCTTGCCAGAGGTTAAAGTAAAACCATTTTTGTCGAGTGGTACGTCTTTTTAACTTTTTTTTTTTTTTCATTATTTGACCCCTTTATGACATTTGATAACTAGCCAAACTCTTCTGAAGCATTAGTGGTGCAATTCTGATTTATTTTGTGTGTTACAGGGATTGTGGATGGATTATACAGTACAAACTTGCAGTTTAGCTCTATTAAACAGGTATTTTAGAGAGGTGCCAAATAAGTCCAAATAAGCGATTATATTCGACTACCAGTGAGTGCCAATATTTTAAAGAGAATTTTTAACGTCACTTATAACAAACGATTATTTTCACTGTAAAATTCCACATAAGCATATACACACTATAAATACAAACACAACTCATGTATTTTACTGATTATACTTTAAGTGACAAAAATATAAGCCCAAAGTCAAGTGGTGAACCTGGCCCTGTTCTTCAGGGTCCAAAAGCCTGTTAATCTGAAGAACTGTCAACAGAAGACATGCCAAAGGTGGTTATTTTGTAAGACAATAATGCCTAGTGTATAATAACACAAATGATTGGTCTGGTCAGCTTCTGACTCTAATGTTAAATTGTAGGTATCTGCCTAAGAGAGATAGCCTATCATCTTCTCTCTCTCTCTTTCTCTCTCTCAACTAAGGTAAGGTGATTCTATAAACTAATGTTAGACAACGTGCTAATGTTTCATAAACCTACATATACAGGAGCTGACACTTGCTAGTTCTCCTATTTCTTTTATATTCAGATCTTCATCACCTTTTCAGGTCACACAAAAAGATATGATAATAACATTGTAGATTAGTGTTTAAAGAAATAGGCCACTGGAATGAGTGAAATCCCAAAAGCTGACATTAGATGCTCTCCTGCTTGGTTAGCTTGACAATTTCTGAACACACTGACCTTCTGAAGATAAGACAGCTGGGTTAAAGAGTACATCTTGTGAAAACAAATAACTCATTATCAACCCAATTTTTTTTAACACAGAATATTCTCCAGCATATGTGAACAACGTTGAGCACAGAATGACTTGTATCTTCTCAGTTGTAATACAGTGTGGAAGGCAACCTGGGATGCCTATATAAACTGTCCAGGTTTGAGCATTCTCTTGTTGCAGACGGCCTGACTGTCTAACAGATCTACACTGGCCTTCCCACTACCCAGGAGTGAGTCTTAGTCCACCCTCAAAGCAAACTAGTCACTGAAAGCAGACATTCTCCAAAATTTTCGGGGATGGCAATTAAGAAATCTCAAAAATATGATTAAACATCTTTTCCTGATATTCCTTTTCAGTACTCATAGTGTGGATCCTGGATATGCCACTAAAAGGAAAGCCTACATGTGAACATTGCCTCATCAAACTGCAAGACATTTGTAATCTGATCCAGTATTGCACAAGACCAATGTTGTCAAAAGTTATGTTCTTAAAGAAATTATATTATGCAATTCTGGTTGTACCAGACAAAAATCTTGACAGAAAAATTAGGTAACGCTTTTATTTCCTGGTAGATACACACTGCTTCTCACTGATCAATTTACAAGGCATGTGATGTATGAACAGAAATTAAAAAAAACTCATAATCAGACCATAATGAGGAGAATGAATCGTTGTGTTAATTTACCTGTCTGTTACTGTTATATACTGAATATTATGGATATGATAATAATAATAATAACGATGATTATAATAGTGATTGATGATGATAATGATAATAATAAAGATAAAAATAAATTGAATAATAATGAAAATAAAGATGGTGATGATGCTGCTGCTGCTGATGATAATAATGATGATGATAATGGTGATAATAATAATAAAGATGATAATGATAAAAATAATTATAAATATTATGATGGTGATAATAATAATAATAATAATAATAATAATAATAATAATAATAATAATAAT
>JAOVVF010000047.1:24467687-24494689 GCA_028565595.1 Duopalatinus emarginatus
GGTGATAATAATAATAATGATGATAATGATAATAATAATTATAAATATTATGATGGTGATAATAATAATAATAATAATAATAATAATAATAATAATAATAATAATAATAATAATTCTGATGATTATTATTATGCTGATGATTATTATTATCATCTGATGATGATGATGACAATGAAGATGATGATGATTATAATGAGGATGATAATGATGCTGATGATAATAATTATCAATTAATGTGAGTCAATCAAAATATTATCCCATTTTCTCATTGCTGATGAAACAGAACGTGTCATTAAACTATTGTGTCTCTGATGTGTGTTGACCTGCAGATAATAAGACACACAGATCATGACACTGTCATGTGTAAGCTGAATGAACAGAATGACTCACCTACTGCAGGAAAACAGGACCTGAGCCCGAGCACCGCTTGGTTTTAAAGCACTTCTTAAATGCAGTATAAGCGTGGTGAACTGGGGACTAATATTTTAAGACATGAGACCTAAGACCCTCATCAGTAAGCGGACGGGAGATGATTTCCAGACAGAAACACTTCACACTACACTGGAATCCGCCTCACTCAGCTGATTCTACGCAGCCGTGTTGCTCTATACACTTCCTTATGGGCGGGGGAGGAACAAACTAGGTGCAACAAATAGGGGTGTTTAACTCGCTCGTTTTATATACAGCGTTGTTTTATATAAAAATATTTTACTTATTATAAATTTACGTGGTTATTCAAAACAATTACGTGTGAATATAATTATGACATTGGGCAGATTAAAGTCATAGCCTCATATCGTCTGCGCTGGCCCCTTTTCTTGATATTTGGTATGTTCCAGGATGTTATGTTTACACAGCTCACACTGAGCTGTCGCGTAACAGTGACTGATCGGCCATGTGGGCTGTGTCCCAAACCACACACTCTTCACCAAACACCATAAACTATAATTGTAGTTACTTCTAGTTGTGTGTTATCTTAACAGGTCATTTTGTATAAATGTTGGGATAAAAGCCGAGTCGAAACAGTGAGTAGTGGTTGTACATTAACGAGTGTCAGGCTGTTCACTACACTATAACCTATGTGGATTTGACATACGGCCTGTGTCTCATGCACAACTAGACCTATAGAATTAAAAGGCAATAAATGTTAAGGTAGCTATGTGGCCACAGACAGACAGATAGATAGAAAGCAGTATTAAAATATGGACTTTATATACATTTTGTCTTTATAAAGAAATTAAACAATGCTGGCAAATAAAAAAGTAGCTTAATTCTCCAGAATGTAACTGTGCACTGGACCTCAACGTTTAACCCATCTGTGCAGTGAAACACACATACACACTAGGGAACACTAGGGGACAGGGAGCACTCATGCCCAGAGCAGTGGGCAGCCCCTATCTGCAGCAGCCGAGGAGCAGTTATAGGTTAAGTGCCTTGCTCAAGGGCAAGTAGAGTCAGTCGAGTCTTTATGGTTATGGGGCTCAAACAAGAGAGAGTCCTAAGGCTGATTCCCTAACTACAAAGCCTAAGGCTGTCGTTCCCCTATACAAAACTGTCAAAACAATGTGAAAGCTAAACTAGTCACTAGTTGCTCAGAGTTTTCTACAGCAAACTGGTCTATGATCCTGCGTACTGCTTATCCTACCAGTTCTGTACATAACAGTGGGCCTCGATCATCTAACTTGAAGAACTTTGTATAAATGTATGCGTCAGTGTAACACTCTGCCAGTGTAACAAATCCTTTGTAAAAAAAAAAAAAAATATGAAATTTACCTTGAAAGCTATAACACAGACTAGAGACTCCAATATGTCAGCTCAGCCCAAGATTCCGGAGGGCACACTTCGTCCTAAGCTGCTCCACCTAGATCACAAACAACTCAGTGGACAGAAACTGATAGATAGTCAGTGCAAAGCAGCTTGTAATAGACTAGACTGAATACTCTCTTTCTCTCTCTCTCTCTCTCTCTCTCTCTCTCTCTCTCTCTCTCTGTCTCTCGTGTTTTTTTCCTTCTCCATTTCTTTTTTCTCTCTCTAATGTAAATATGTAGTTTTTTATGGTTTTAACGTAAAAAAAAAGCTGTTCAAAAGTCTCTCTCTCTCTCTCTCTCTCTCTCTCTCTCTCTCTCTCTCACTCACTCACTCAATTTCAATGAAATTTTAGAAGGTTAAGAAGGTTTATTGGCATGACAAATCTTACATTCTTATTGCCCAAAGCTGGGGTACAAAACAAAGACAACAACAACATGAACAGAAATGAACAAGATTTACAACAACAATAATGATAATAATACTCTCTCTCTCTCTCTCTCTCTCTCTCTCTCTCTCTCTCTCTCTCTGAAAGTGGCAGGGGGGTATATTTATGATCTAATGTGTGACAGTAATTCACATCACTACATTTTAAGCTACATCATTATTATGTGTATAGAAAGATTATGAACTGCAACTTTCAATAAAACCACTGATTAATCCAGTATAAGTGATTAAGGTAGTTAGTGGAGGCCTTTGTGTAGGCAGGCTCAATATAATACATTATTCAGAAGTAGATGTGGTTGATGAGCAAGTGCATGAAAGGGAAGTTGGGCAACTAGTTTTGTTTTTGACAACTGATAAAAGTTTTAGAAAAGGACTAATGCTCAAACCCCACTGTAGGCATGTGATGTAACAGCTGGATTTTGCTTTCTGCCAACACCTTGTCTGGGGATTAGGCAATTCACCAACTAGGTGCAGTTTACATCACATTAACATAAAATTAGTCTACATGCAAAACATATGTCTGTCTGGGTAATAGGTTTATTCTACCATAGACTTTATTTGTAAGCTGCAGTCAGTTGTTTTAGTCTGGAGTTAAAATATTTTTCTAGATTTATTATGTTTTGTTCAGGTGAAGGCCTGTTTTGAAGATTCATTTTTATTAATTAATTTTGTAGATTTTTTTTTTAGCTTTACTCAGAATTTTCATTCCTCTTCAGTCCTCTTAGGGCGTCTTTCAGGAGACCAAACAGGTGATAGTCTGATGGGGGTGAGATCAGGACTGTAGGGGGGATGCTTTAACACCTCAATATGAAGTTTATGGAGAGTGTTGACAGTATGAACAGTGGTATGCAGACACCCTTGGATAGCAGTCCTCTGCAGTTTGTGTAAATTTTAGTCTTCAGCTCTTCAGTCAGCATCTCACTGTAATGAGCACTGTTGATTGTTGAACCTTCTTCTTGATAATGTTCCAATACAGAATCCCAAAAACCTAAGTAAAACTTTTTCCAGCTAAATATTATACTTTTTCTTGAACACACCTCTCAGTGGAATTTTATTATAAATGGAGTGTGGCTAATTTTTGACTCACCCTCAGATCTATGTATCTATCTATTGATCTTATTTGTTTGTTTATTTATTTATTATTTTTATAAAATAAAATATAATGTGGAAATAAAACTATTATAATATAATATAATTATATCTATTATTTTTTTCCCGTTCTGTATATAAAAGAGGAATACATGAAAAAAATCAATAAATGGCATGATGTAATGTGATTTTTTATATGCAAAACATATAATATATAATATAAATTTATATAATATTATATATTGATATAATATACAATATAAATTTTATGCAGTACTCAATATGACCAATAGGAGGCGACCCGGCTGCATCCTGCGTTGCTAAGATACGAAGACACACAGCAGCAAACCAACAGGTCTTATTGGAGAACTGTACTTACTCTTTCTGTGCTGTTATTTACTGTATAAAATGTTACCGACTGAAGTTCTGACTGAAGGACAAGATGAGACTGGACCTTCTGTTGAGGCGGAAAATCCGGAGGAGAGAATCGAGGCTCGTCGAAAGCGCATTGCTGCTCGAGTTCAGGCCAAGAAACGGTCAGTTAATATCAGCACTGATGTCTGTTAGATAGTAACCAGCGCTAACACGTCTGTGGTTCAGTCTGAGGGTTTCTACAGACATGAAAACATTTATTTGTAATAAAACATATATCAGGAAAAATATCAGGAAACACTCTGTATAGATATTATTAGGTTAATTATTGACCTATGTGCAGTAATATTCTAAATAATAAAAATATGAGCTTTTAATTTCATTACATGTATTTCAGTTCATTTTATTTTCATGACATTATTATCCAAAACTAATCTAATAAATAGTGTAATAAATATAAGAACCAGTATCAAGCCTGAAATGTATTACAGTAAACACTCTAAATGACCAAAAGCATGTGGAAACCTGATCAAGACCCCTAGTTAAATGTGGCCCAAACCTTTACCATAAAGTTGTCTTTGCACACAAGGTTGTCTTCAATGTCTTTGTATGCTGTAGCTTTAAGGTTTCCCTTTCCTAGAAGTGGCCCAAAAAACGTACCCCAAACCTGTACCATCATGACTGTAGCACTGGGGTAGGTGTTAAAGACCTTAAGCACTTCACACCTAAACTCCACTAAACACCTTTGGGATTAACTGGAAAACCAAGTGCATCCCAAGCCTTCCGGCTTGACATCAACGTCTATCCTTCTGTGGTTGAATGATCAAATTCCCACAGCCTTACAATCCAAAGTCTACTGGGAAGCCTTTCTAGAAGAATGAAGCTTTTATCAGCAGTGAAGGAGGCCAGCTCCACATTAATGGCCGTTTCTTTGAAAAAAGATGTTCGGCAAACACACACACACACACACACACACACACACACACACACACACACACACACATACATACATACATACATAAATTAGTTGTTAATTTTTGATCCCCGACAGTGTATTTTGTATCATCAATGCATGTACCATCAGTGCATTGGTGAAAATGAAAGTGAAAGTGAACTACTCTTTTGATGACTGTGCAGTGGAATTCACTGCATTTTACCTATCCGTGCAGTGAAACACACATACACACTTGTGAACACAAGGGGGCAGTGAGCACACATGTGCAGAGTGGTGGGCAGCCAAGGGGCTTAGGCGTCTTGTTCACAGGCTCTTCAGTTGAGTCTTGGTCGTTGCAGGGCTCAAACCTACGACCTTCTTGTCCCAAGGCGGATTCCTTAACACACAAGCCTATAGCTGCCCCTAGTAATGGCCTTTATTATGCTTGTAGTAGGCTGTGTTAGACCTCTGAGTCTCTGGGTCCCAGTTATGGTCATAATGCTGTTGTTCTTTGCATCACTGTAACATTTTTTAATTATGAACCTTCTGGTTCTACTTCACTGACCCATTGGTTTAACTGCTATTAACTTACTGCTGATTGTGCTTCTAGAGTTTAGCTGGGATTACTATGTTGATTACTATCAGTTGTGTATATTTCTTTAATGAAATACTGAAGACAAGAGCTTGGAGGTGACTTCCAGGAGAAGGAGGAAACTAAAGTGGAAGATCGACCAAGTCAGACACAAATGGAACAAAGTGAAAGAGTGAGTGGAGTCAGATCTACCTATGGTTTTTTACATGTATTTTATTTGTCCGTTTGGCCATTCCTAGCATAAACTTAGGTTATGTCTGTCATCTCTTCTTGTTGCAGCACATGACTAAATTAAAGGCAGAAAGCACAGAACTGGTGACCAACATTTTGGTGGCGGCTGATGCCAGAGAGTCAAAGAGGAGAGAAGAAATAAGGGAGGCAAACAGACTACGGTGCGCACACACACACACACACACACACACACACACACACACACACAGTGTGGTGCAGATTGTATAAAGAGTTAATAAAAAGGTTTCGAGGCTCTGGGAATGTGGCTTCTATTGCATTGATTTACAGCCGTTCACATCTGCACACTGTTGCTTTACTTTTTTTTTTAGAGTTTGGCATTAACTAATGATTTAGAATTACTGGAAATACATCTGCTTTTAGTTTTGCAATGTTAGTATGCTTGTATGCACCTGGTTGCTTTAGTATGCTTTTTGTTATGTTATTCACCCATATCACACTTGCCAGACATTATCACAGAAACCTTGGCAACTATTAAGACCCACATACCTACAATTACATAATATAGAGCGTTATTAGCAGTAAATGACAGACTATGACTGTATTTCTATATATGTGGCTAATATTCAGACAACACTTAAATACTCGTCTACATAAAATGATGTACCAAAATCTAAACTTGGATAGTGGCACAAGGTACCACTGCTGCCTCACACTACCAGGATCCCATGTTTTTATCCTAAGCCTGAGTTATCTTACATTACACGCCTTTTGGCATTTTTGGACAAGACTTCGAGAACAAATTGCAACAGCCTTTGCATCATCTGTTTCCCATTTTTTCATTGTTCCCAAACATATGCTGCCTGATTTTGGACAGATCAGAGAAACTGGAAAATGAGGCCAAGTCCAGCACAGAGAAGTTCAATCAGATCATGAACAAGTGGACTGAAGCCAAAACAAAAGTGATCCATCAGGAGCTGAGAGAAGACCTAAGAAAACAACAACAGCTCTGTTGGCAAATCATTGAAGACAAGAACAAGCTCATCAGTGAATTGCAGCAGGTGTGTATACACACTAACACACACACACACACACACATGCTTACACACACTTATTAAATGTCTTCTTTTGTGTACAGGAGCTAAAAGGAAGAGATGATCGTTTTGTGAAAGATCGCAAAAGAGACTGTGAAGAAGTGGATCTCCTAATTGAAAGGATGCAGGAACAGATATCAAGTCTGAAGAAAGACTATAGAAAAGAGCTGGATGTAATTGAGGTGCAGTCCAGCCCAGCTATGTTTTATTGTATTGCTTAGCTGTGTTTATTATGCAGTACACAGTCTGGTGTGCTGCTGCTTATGGCGGTTTATAAACTTATGTACATTTGAAATTTATAGCTACTTGTTATACAATTGTCACACCACAGTGGGTACTGAAAATCTTAAAATCCCTTTGGGTTTGTGCACAAATTAGATTTCACTTAAATGGATCGTACTGAGTTTTTTGATACACACAATTGTAATTGTAATAACAGAGCGGAAACAAGGTCTGATTACAAATAATAATTTCTAGAAAAGTAAATCATTTTCTTTACAAGATACATATTTGTAACAACATCAAGGCAAGAAAGTTAGTAACACAACACAAATAGTAAATGCAATGTGCTTAATTTGTCTGGCTTACAGAGCTCGTTCAGTGATGAGTGGAGGGATTCACTGACTGCCACCAAGAACAAGTGGGAGCAGCAGAGGATGGAACGAAGTGACAAAGAGGTTGAATGAACTTTTACATACTCTACATCTGACAAATGTGTATATCCTTGCCTGGTGTGTGTAATACAGTAAGGAATTGCACTGTGTTTGTGAGTTGTACTTCATTGTTCTGTGTGTATGTTGTTGGTCTGTGGTGTGTGTGTGGGAGAGAGCTGTAAGTCATTGCCCTGTGTTTGTTTGTGAGCAGCTAGAGTACTTGTTGCAGAGGATGAAGATGCTGGAGGAGCATGAGGCTGTGCTGGATCGCCTGAGAGTGGAGAGCGCAGAGGAGTACAACAAGATCAAAATAAAACTAGAGACTGATGTGCAGGTACACTGAATTACACGAATAACATCCTCTTTAAATGTGTACTATTTACACACTGCAATCAGCACACTGACCTGTAGGAGTGAATGGCTTACATTTAAGATCCTATAGCTTTAAATATCACCTGCTTTTTTAATGAAAGGTGCTGAATTTAGATAATATGAGGCTGCTTATATTAATGTATTAAATCTATATTTAAAATAATGTACAGTCAACTCCGGAATCCTTTATTATATGTTTTATCTTTTTCTAATTATTAAATAGATAGTTTTGGTTCCAAAGATCAGACAAGCCATGTTCAAAGATATAATAAAATCCCTGATATACACAGACCTGTGGGTGCTTTATAATACAGAATTGTGTATTAATTCCCCAGATCTTAAACCAATAAAAACACAGCCTGTGTCATTTATGTATTTATTTATTAAAGACTGGAACACATAATATTATTGCTGTACCTAATTTATAAAAGCTCTGCTTTGCTATATGACTAAGAGTATCATTACCCATGGTTTAAATCGTTCACTATAAAGAAGTCTACAAAACAGAAAGAATGGGTCTTTCTGCATTACTGATTAACAGTATAACATCAAGCAAGATCCTCAGACAGTAATATATTCCTGTGTGTGTGTATGTTTTCGTAAATAGTGTCTAGAGCAAGACCTGCAGGAAAGGAAGGCTATGTACCAGCTTAATCAAGAGAAGCTTGAGTACAATGTACAAATGCTGAAGAAAAATGAGGAAGAGTATGCCATCAGTAAGGCTCAGCAGATCAGGAAGATAACCAGGTACTACTAAAATTCTAAATATCCGGAACCACTTCCTAAAATCTAACTGAGATTGGGACAGTACACGTTCTTAAAAGTGGACAGATGTTCACTGTCTACCTCAGATGGACACAGACTTCCAATAAGAAAGGACTGTGTATTTATATTGGGGCTGCTTTGTTACAGACTTCAGGATGCACGAAATAATCTGAAGAAAAAATGTGCCATTCAGGAAAAGCAGTCCCACGAGGAGATGCAGTCATTGACTAATAAGTACAAGCGCCTCATACAGCAGTATAAGGAAATGCAGAAGAGGATAAGGTGATCAGTAACATCCATACACACATAAACACTTTATACCCACATTAACTACTGTCTCTAATAAGGCTCTACATATTATTAATAATATTGCTTACTTTGTGCATGTACATGAAAAGGCATTTTGCAGCAGTTGATGCCAAGCGTTATGAGGAGGTTTGGCTGATGAATGAAGATAAGGCCAAAGCGCTGGTGTGCAAGGCAGCGGACTTGGCCCGGGTTATTCACGAACAGGTGCTGGGCCTGACCTGGAGCCCCCGACCCCTGCCCTTTATGGATCATTCCGGCCCCGAGCAGCTCCAGCGTACAGCACAGCAAGTGGCAGCAGAAGTTGTTGGAGAGGAGAACGAGACACAGACAGAGCAAGAGAAATGTGCACAGGAGGACTGTGGCAGTCTGGAGAGCAGCGTGGCAGGGGTGGATCGCAAGACTGTAAAGAGGCTGCTGGAGCTTCTGTGTGATGAGATGGTATGGTCTGTGAGCGAGCTATTCTAAATTGCCCCTGGTGTGAATGAGTATGTGTGCATAGTGCCCTGAAATTCCCTGGCATCCCATCCAGGGTGTAGTCCTGTCTCAAATCAAATACAAAAAAATAAATTCATTTTGTCTCAAATTTAATTTGTCTTATTTTAAATCCGAAAACTGATACAGATATGTCGAGCACTAAAGCACATAGCATTATAGTCCAAAATGTGTATATTGTTACTGCTTACTGTGGTTACGTTTCTAATAGCCAAAATGTCTGTGTCTGGTGTGAGGTGTGTTTGGTATTTTAATACCGATGTTTATGTTTCAGGGCTTTCTAATAGAGAGCAAGTTACTCAAGCTACTGTCTTCCATTGAGAAAAATAACCAGATGACTTTAAAGCTGGATGTTATTTTTTCGGTGAGTAATTTTATTCTGTATCAGCTGATTTTAGCTGCAATTGTTATAATCATAATATGCATACTGGAAGTCCCTTTAAAACAAACCAATAAATGTATATTTTTTAATGTTCTGTGGTTGATTACAGGCCATGGGGATTGAGAATGAAGGGGATATAAACAAAATGACAGAGTTCTTTCTAAAATACAACCGGAGACAACCTGAGAAGGTGGAGCAACTCTGAGAAACTCGTGAGAAACTCTGTGGTTCCTTCGGTTCTAACAGAGTTCTGTAACCTTTGTCATGTACCTAATGAAATTACGACTAAAAACATCCAAGACGTTTATCGCTAACTCTTTGGCTTTTTCCTAGAAGAATATGTCAGTGAATGACCAGACGGAGGAGTCCAATCTTATCCACCCGAATGATCTACTGAGAGCTCTCCGAGCCTTCACTGCCCAGCACTGCAAAGCCAGGTGTGTGTGTGTGTGTGTGTGAGAGAGAGACAGTAGCATTGATGTAATACACCAGGGTTTTATAATCTAGTTTCATTTACTGTACAGGAGTGAAACCTTTTTAATCCCAACTCACATAGAATACCTAAACACAGCTGCTGCATTTTATTAATAGATAGATAGCTTTATTTAAGTAAAGTGAAGTAAAAGAGAACTATTTGCCTACTGTGTTTGCACATAGGAATGTGACCTGTGCATTTAACCCATCCGTGTAGGTTAAACACACACTAGTAAACACACTTGGTGCCTGGGAAGCTGTTGCAGGTTAGGTGCCTCGCTCAAGCACACTTCAGTCTTGTCCACTGCAGAGATCAAATCTTCCTGTCACCAGACCGGTTCTCTAACCACAAGCCCACAGCTGCCCCAAGAGGGAAATTTGTGTTCAAAATAGGATGACATGTTGACACAGCTGATAGATCTTGAGCACAGATTATTCTCTGTGTATGCCTTGTATATTTACCCTGTGGCCATGTAGTTTCCCTCATTTCCCATGTAGGTTATCCATTGTTCATTGTAAAGAAGCATGTGTATGATGTGTATTCCAGACTACCAAGACATATAAGTATGTCATGCAGATTCATACTACAATAAACTCAAAAGGTCTTAGTATGATTGCTGTATTTTTAGTACAGGGAAAATGAATGAAATTCTTGTCACACATTGCTACAGATGTAAGACACAGAGAGAGGCTGAAAAAACCTCAGTAATTTCTTTAATTACTTTTAATAACAGAGAAATACCTCGACATAAGGGCAGTGCTGTAGTCCTGGAGAGGATGAATGACTCTGACATTGAAGCATACTGGATGAACATTGTTAACGTCATCCCAGAGTCTGAACTCAAAGTCTGGAGAGCGTTGGAGGCGGGTCTGAAAAAGTATCAGTGAGTATGAGCATGCATGATGAGCATTTCTTCAGAAATCACTTCTCAGGACTTTTTTGCCATTGTGTTTAATTTAACATTATCACATCCATGCTTTTTTCCCTTCCTAACACACGTTGTGTATAATGCTATTTCTGTTTCAGTACTGAGCTGACTACAAGATCCAAGCTTCTGAGTGAAACACAGCAACTCAAACAACAAAACTCAGAGCTCCGCATGCTCCTACACAAATATCAGAACTCAAAGGTGGGTTCATGTGCAAGATATATTTCGATATGGTTTTCCTTCAGTATCAAACCGTCTTACATGGTGTGTTCTGGTAGGTCAATGCTGAACTGATGATCCCACCCACCCAGATGATGCAGTGATGGGATTGCCTATCCATCATCAGAGCAGAAGATCGAATGAATTTGTTACATCACAAATACAGTATAATATTCACAGTATTTACAATAATTTTAGATAAATATTATCTAAAATAATAGCTTTAATAATAAACATTATTATAGTTGTAGACTATAATAAATATATTATTGGCTGTGCAACATTCCTTTATTGGTGTTATGTATGGCTACATTTATTTAGTAACTCGTGTCTTTAGCCACTTAGTCTTGTAAAACATGTTACAAAACATGTCTTCTGTTACACTTATTATTAATACCCGATGCCAAAATACAGAAATAAACAATAAAAGGAAACTGATAATCCCACACTCCGAGATTATCTGATTCTGTCCTTCCTAATTAATATAGAGTTAAGGACATTCTGGCACACAAATATAAAATGTTGTACTGATCTACACATACATGCAGTAGAGGGAGACATTTCCTCTCATGTTCAGTAATATATTCCTCTTCAGTAACAATTTTATCCGAGTCAGGGTCACAGGCTCACTGAAAACCTGTCGACCTCTGCTGTTGTAGCTGCCAGGTTCAGAATACTGCACATTCTGAGATCCTTTACTGCTCACCACAGTTGTAAAGACGGGTTATTCAAGAGACCATTGCCTTTTTGCCAGTTCAAAACAATTTTGCCTTTCTGCTGACCTCTCTTCAACAAGACATTTTCATCTGCAGAACTACTAAGGTTTTTCACAATTCTGCAAATGGTTGCCAGTTAAAATCCCCAGTGAACAGTACTTTCAGCCATTCTGGCACCAATAATTAAGCTCACATTTACTTTTCTATTCCAATGTTTGATGTGAACTGACTTGTATCTGACTGATGTTATGTGCTGCACTGCTGCCACAAGATTGGCTAAGTGGATAATTGCAAGAATGGTCTTGCAATGGTGTACCTAATAATCTGTCCCATTGGATGAGACCAACATCAAAGGTTACCGTTACATATGGAGGCTAACAGACTGTAACAGATGCACTGCCTACCAAACACCTGGACGTGCTTGAGAAGTCTTTAGAGAAAGGTTTGAATTTTTTGTCGGCAAAAACTAATCCAAACTTGGATGGATGTTGCATAAGGTTGGTAAAATAATGCCATAATAAATGTCTGGCATAATGAAGGCTAAAGGCACCCAATAAAATTGTGTGACAATCATTTTTCACTGCATATGAGATTAAAACATGGTGTTCAAACTTCCTTAAGCATTTACAGACTGAGTGTACACTGCAAATCCAGCTATAACACAAGATAAGATTAGCACAAATCTGGCTATAGTTTTGAATTTTTTGTAGTACATTTCGTTATTAATCCATTTTAGATTTCCACAACACATCTTAGTGAATGTAGATTCATGTTCCCACCCACCTTATCAAAAATAAGTAAATTTTAACAAAAAAAAAACAAACAAACAAAAAAAAACCCAACCCTTGACACCGGACAAAATGTTAGATTATTTATTATCAACACATGAGGACACAATAGTTCAGTCACATGTAAGTGACATACATCTACATTTGACTGGTTCTGGTCAGTCCACAGGACTTAAGTATCCTTGATCAGCTTAGTGAGCTTCTGGATCTTCGACTTGGTGGACATGTCCACATATTTGTCACCAATACTGACGATCATACCACCGAGAATGGAAGGATCACTCTGAAATCAGAAACAGTTTCTTCTTGATCATGTTTAAAACAAGACAGAGACATTAGTGTGAATCACACTGTTAAACACTGAACGCGTTTTACCAGCTCTGAACCACAATAAAACAGCAGCTGTTTATTTCTCAGACATTTTCTCACTTCTGACTAATTTCCTAATAATTACTGCAAAAACAGTGATCGATGTGAGGAATCTGTGCACCTCACTGCTTAGTCACAATTATTATTTACAAAAATGTAATTCGTGTCAGAGGGCACTAGAGCTCAAAGGTATTTGCAGAAAAAGTATCACCATTTTACCATCATGCTGACAATGAACTATGACAAGGGCAAAAATCATGATCCATTCCTGGCTAATGTTAGGCTTCTAGTCAACACCATTTAAACTGATTCACTAGCTCTGAAACTCATGCATCAAAGATTACTTCAAACATTTGACCTGTTTAATATTTAATGCTGAACACAGTTTTGTGTTTGATAAGTGGGCAGTGGTGCCTATAAAGATCAGACTAATAAATCTACTTTACACAAGCCCACAGTTCTTAGAAAAAAAGGGATGCTTTTGTTTGTTACTGCTAACGGACGAAGAAAAATATGTATAGGCCCTTGTAGTGGATTATGACTTCCCTTTACATATCTAAAAATATCCCATGAATGTTTAGAATATCCCTGTGCTTTGGCTTGCTTTTTCTGGGGGAAAAAAAAAAAAAAAAAAAGAGTAAAATGTAACATTGCTACAACACCCACCTTGGTCTCAAGCTTTATGGTCTCACCCTTTGCCAAGAACCCATTGAGGGCTACCTTTAACTCAGCAAGGTTAGCCTCATCCAGGGGCTGATTCACAAAACAAGACAAAAAAAAAGAGAAATGATCACACACACAAAGTCTATGCTTATTGATTTGTGCATATAGAAGCCTACAAAAGCCTCCAGCAACAATAAAAAATAGTAAGGCAGACCTGAGCGGTGGTGACTGAGCAGGTGACCTCTCCTCTGTGAGCGCTCATCATTTTGCCAAAAGCGATAATGACATCAGAGGTCAGGGACAGACGGCCATTATCAGCCAGAACGTCTATGGTGGAGAAATTACAAGAAGACACTCACAGTTCATTTAATGCAATGTTTCCTGCTGCAGATCTTTTCATCTGACCCAGCAAATCCAGGCACTTGTACAAATGAATCACTGTTTCACTCTAACTGCATTTTGCCTTTCAAGGTCATATAGGTAATGGTCAACATGAGACATGGTGGAGCTGTTACACAAAGAAAAAATTAATATTATCTTCACAGCATCTATATAATGGGTTAACACACCTTCAGCGACTGACTATAACCTGACAGTGCATGCTTATAATAATCTGACAGTCATTACAAATATTCGCAGTGCATATTTACTAAACTGGTAAATGACGACAAAAGTAAATGCTCCATGTGATCAGCAATTACAATTAAACAAAAGTACTTCAGACTCCCCACATAATCTACAAAACCTGTTTAAATATTTACTAGTCAAGTAACTTCTGACATGCAATGACTCTCTACTGCAACATATATGAAGTTTCCCACCATCAGATTGCTTGAACATGTGACCTGCAAACTACCTGCATGTGAAGAATTCTTCTGCAGGGGCACATTAAGTCAGTGCTCCTGGGAATGCCAAGAGTCAAATACTCACTGATGAGGTTGACTGTGATGGGAGAGACCTTGGCCTTGTTCAAAGCATCATTAAAGGTCTTCTGTTTAATGCTGCGCTTGACATGGGGATTCAAAACGATGCTGGACAACTTAGGATCCTTAATCAGGGTCTGAAAATTAAAACAGCATAAGAACACCATAGTGAGACATGTGTGTATATTTGAAGATGGAGGATTAGCTACAGCGATCCTTAGGTAGAAATGGCATAAAAAAATGAAAAAAAAAAAAACCATAAAAAGGGAAACACTTACAGCTACACGTCCCAGCTCTTGCTCCACTTTTTCCAGGTTCTTCTGCTTGCTGGCTGCAGAATACAGTGCGGTGGCGTAGCGGCCCTCCACTCCATAAACCTGGATAGGAGGCTGGGGAGACGGAGATAGAATTTAGATTCTTAGCAAAATAATACTCTTAATGAAGGGTTGACACCATATTAAACACCAAGTAAATGACAAATCAGTACGTTTGTTAATTAAGCATTTAAAGGTTGGTATCTTTTTTTTTCCAACAGGTGTTGACACAATTAATGATCCTACTGCTTATAATTAAGGAGGCGCAGGGTTTTCCTATAGAAATAAGTCAGCTATTTGAATTATGCCTCCGTGTAAGCAAAATAACAGCAGTTATGGACCAAAGCTTCAATGAGTTTATAATAATTAATAATTGGCTGATTGGTGAGTTGTAAATTTACACTCAGATACTGGAGCTCAGTTGATTCTACCACAGTGATATTTCCCAAATAGGACTGTTGTAGTAAAGCTTTCTGGTTTATAAAATTTATGAAAAGTACCTTGGTATCAGCTGTTTTTATCATTCTACCAAAGACTTTGCAGTTTTCAGTTTTTTACTAATATGACTAGAAGCACAGGTTTTTATATCAGAAAAACATCAAAACAAATGATAACTGAAATAAATCTGTTTCACAGATTCTCCACAACATTAAACAGTGAATGTTTAAAGAGCATACAATGCATTAATAAATTTAAAAATTGTAATCAGTGGGTAATTCCTGTTGTATAGCAGAAATTTGGGGAATTTCTCTCTTTTTTTCCAGGTATTTTTTTTATTTCTTACTTTTATTTATTCCTCACACATTACAAGCAACCATTCACATTATGTGGACTTAGATCATTAATAGAACAATCATGAGTTAACACTTGTTTACAATTGTAAAACTAAATTAATAAAGTACATAAATAATCTGTTTTAAAGAACCTTGGAGTAAAGTGATGCCAAAATTAGAATCATGACCCGCTGAAAGGACGTCTGTCTGTGTGATTGTTGTACAGCTCTATATGTACAGACAGGTGTTTTAATGCTGTATAAAATGTACAGTATAAACACAATCCGGATTGAAACCGCTTCATGCTCCTTTTTACCTTAATCAGCTTTGCTGCCGGTCGGACCACCGACGTGCTCAACTGACGAACCTTGAGACAGAAAGAAGTGAAATATTTAGACTTTTAGAGTAATTACAGTGTAATGTCATGTCGTTATATTATATATTAAAAAGAAAGTTTACTCTGGTTTCATAACCTTCAGTGTTCAAGTGCACTGAGGTTAGCCGCACGGTCACTACAGCGCCTTATGGCTAACTGTCTCAACATACAGCCTAGCTATTCAATGTGTGTGTACAAACAAAAGACTAGAGTTCTAAATCAAACATCATCTAATTTAGCTGATTACTCAAAATAAATCTGCTATGTCCGTATATGATTAGCTAACTGACAGGAATAATCCGGCTAGCTCAGTGTACTTGTACTGTTGCTAACATTAATGTGCTAACATCAAGCTGCTCTTCACTGACTAGCCGGCCTTGTATGTGTGCTAGTCTCACATTCACGTTAAATAATAACTAACTATTTATATGTATTTGATACCTAAGACAAAATGCCACATTAATGTCGTGGTATTTCCTGCTTGTTTAAATATAAAATAGATAAAAGCTTTTAGAATGTCATACCTGCAGCCCCAGTCCAAGCGCTGCCATTTTCTCCTGCGACTGTGTAGGTCAAAGCAGCTGCGCGTGCGCGGAAGTCTCTTTCAGGCTACGAAACCGCTGAGGCTGCAGCAGTGCATTATGGGTCGAGTAGTTGGTATTTGTGGGCAGAGCGGAAAATTACAGTAGGACACCTCGAGGACGAATATGATGGCACAAAAGCAGGAGATGGGACAGTTTATTTTATTTAGCTCCGTGTTACAACCACATACAGCAGCTTTATCATACAGGTTCCCCAAAATGAGACGAACAATAAGACAAATTGCTTAATGTACACTGCAGACTTTAATTATGACAAGGTCCTGCTGGTCCATGTCCCACGGGAGCCCTGACAGATCAGTCGATAGAGCAGAGATCCAGTGTTCAGGTCCCTGTTTGGGACATACTCACTTGTTACAACATTGGTTCATCCTTCCTGCTGGAAAAGTCCAAATCCGGTTGTGTATCTGCAGGATTCTGACAGAAATGTAAATATTTCCCTCCTGCAAGTCCTACACCTGTACGATCTTGATGTTCTTGCATGAAATAATCAAGGACCCAGTGATCCCTGATCACATCTGTTCTGCACCACAGTAAACCCAAGACTTCAAGATTTAAAGTTTTATTTGTCACATGCATAGTCATACACGGTACAACATGCAGTGAAATGACATTTGATCATCGTCCACAGAATATAAACTAGGTAAGTAAGTAAACAGTAATAGAAAGTCACACTAGAGTTAGAGTAAAATTAAATATTCCTAGATTAAAATTATAGAATAAAAAATTTACATTTACGGCATTTGGCAGACGCTCTTATCCAGAGCAACTTACAGGTAGGCCAACATAGTGTTAGGAGTCTTGCCCAAGGACTCTTTTTGGTGTAGCACAGACTGGCTGCTCAGACCGGCAATCGAACCCAGGTCTGTCACATGGGCGCCGCTGTACCGCACCAACCACAACCATATCCTGCAGGATATGTTTGTTTGTATAGATGAAGTGAAGTGAAAGTGAACTATTTCAAGTCAAGCCATGTCAAATAGGTTTTATTTGTCATGTCCACCATATACAGTGGTGTACAGCACACGGTGAAATAAAACAACCTTCTTCCAAGACCAAGGTGCTACATAGAACAACAGCTACACAATACAACAAAGTGCACATGTGCATTAGCATGTGCAACAATGCAAGATAATTTACAACTAATACATGAAACAATACAATAAATACACAAGACAATTTACAATATTAAAACATACACAAGTAAATAAACAAAAAACATTATTTTGGATCCATTTTGTATCTACTTCCTACTTGCACACAGAGTGATATGATCTTCGTATTTAACCCATCCATGTAGTGAAACATACATACCACTGAACACACTTGCCCAGAGTGGGGAGAAGCCCCAAACCATGACACCCAGGGAGCATGTCTAGCCCTCTGTGGGAATCAAACCTGGGACCTTCAATTCTCAAGACCAGTTCCCTAATCACAAGGCCATGGTTTCCCTTATGTACTATAAGTTTATGTAAATTACTGCAACATACATGAGAATTTTATAGAGTTATCCATGAAAACATGTTTTGTTTCAGACAAATGTCCTTCTCCTGTGCAAGCAGACATTTATCTGAAGCATCTTATTTTTCTAACATCTTTGACTGCACAGCTAATGAAGGACATTTGTTTCAAACGTCCTTTTTCACTCCACTAAACCACTCATGTGGCAGAATCGCAATGCATATCAAAATCATGCAGATGCAGGTCAAGAGCTTCAGTTAATGTTCACATCAATTTGGCAGGATGACTATGGTAAAGCACTGGAAAAACATCTCAGAAAACACAACATCTTTAACCTTGATATGTTACCATGAAATACTCATTACAATAACCTTAAAGGAATAAAACTATGAAACCCAGCTGACAGACACATTTTTTTCTTTCATTCAAGATTAAAGATTAGAGATTGAACATTGAAATTACAGTAGCTGCCCCAAACAGTGCCACCTTAACATAATAAAAATCGGGATAAACATCCACTGTTTAACACATAGCTAACACACCTGTATATACTCAGCACACATAGCATATGTTGCATTTTATTCATAGAATTGCACACTTTTTTGCATACACTACATATAATGTATACATATTTGGTCATGACAGTGCATGATTAGTATAAGTAGACCGCTACTGTTATCAGGTTTCTTATTTCCTGTTTCTACATCTTGAAGATGTAGAAATGCAGTGTAACTATGACGAGAACAGGCTGAGATGGACATTTTTAATGAATTCATTTTTAATGCTTAAATATTTTGATAGACAATATCTTTGTTGGGGGAAAGGCAATATAAATGTTAGATCTGAAAATTATAATACTAATATAATTGTTCTCTTAATCGCTTCACTTACTGTTTTTGTTGGATAACAAACAGATGCTGTGAAAGCAAGGCAGAGGACAGAGACACAGAGCTGTCTATCTGTATCCCTCTTGTTTTATAACACACACATGCAAAAGCCTGATGTCACAGTAAGCCATTGTATGGAGCACTAAGCACAAAATCAGGGTTGCAAAATGCTCAGTTTTAAATACAAAAACTTTCTGTTGTGTGAGATCGCCAGAGTACAAAAAAAGGTTATGCAATGCTACAAGACAGATCGGGACAGATTTTTATTCCCAAGTTCTCAGTTTGCTTGCATTTGAGTGAGGGCCTCCACAGTATACTAATACTTTATACCTAAACAATATTCTCCGAGTTCTTTTATTAAACTTATTTGTATATGTTTTAATATAAACCTTACTTACACATCCACATTCTCCACATTATCTCATGATGGAACAGACCTAGGTTTACCCTGAGAATAAAACAGCAGCACTAGAAAAGTTTATACAACTTATATACAGTTGATAGGTATTAATGGGGTTAAATAACTATTATTATTATTATTATTATTATTATTGCACCATAATACAATCTGTTTAAAGTAAGATATTCAAAGAAAATCTAGAATGGTTTTGATGACTTGCTGTCTAAACCCTGACATTTAAGCCCTAAATGGATATGATGTGAATTTATGATTGATCCACTGATGATGATGATTCATACAGAACAGGTGATGGTCTGTGATAATCTACATAGTATTAAGGTGGATTTTGATGCTATTTGATCTTGCCAAAAGTTGCATCTGGCATTGGGTATTTAACCCAAGAGCCAGGGTATTATTCCATGCTGTTCTTTTGCAACCCACAGTTCCGGAAATCACCACACACAGTTTGAGGAAGATTAGAAGTTATTCATTAGTCCGGTGATCTGATTAGTGGTAAGGGGAAAGTGCTAAACAACTGCATTGATGTTACAACAATAATACATTTTCGATTGTAAGATTGTAATTTTGGGCTTGTAGAGGCCTGTTTCTGATTGTTTTGCTGGGCTAGGGTAATAAATGTATGTGCCGTTGTTCGGGTGTAACGTATTACAAAGGAGGTACACCCTGTGCTCACCTGTCAGAGAGGTTTGTTGATGAACCAACTAAACAAACCCCATCGTACCATTATGGAGGCACCATCAGCCTATGTATTTTGCATTGGCACATCAGTGTATATATATATATATATGTATGTATGTATATATATATATGTATGTATGTATTTACACATGGCACTAGTTTGGTCTTAGTCGGCACTGAACATTTGGATGACACAGACGGCTTGTCGTCCCTCCCACATGTCCACACGTTGTAAGGGGCGGAGACCCGAGACACACCGCTTAGCTTTTTAAAAGCGTCTGTAGAAGCGCTCCTAACTTTCTTCTCCAGTCCTGCAACTGGAGGACACGGACAGACGAAGACAAACACACAAGGTCAACACAACCAGCTTCCGGACGCGTTTATTACGGTTATCTACACCGACTACGACTTGGAAGACGTGGCCAAGTGTTACTGCTGCTGCTATAGTAATACACTGACTATCACTTCCGGAGTCGTTATTTTCATTGAATGGACTGTCAGATCTGACAACATCTTACGGTTTTAAGTCGTGCTAATGTGAACGGTAAGTCGTTCCTTATGGTTGTTGACTTATCTAACGAATAGGGTGGAGAGATGAGATAGTTTAGTATAGTATAGAGGCAATAATAAGTGGTAGATGTAAACACTGGTGCTGAATAGTAGCTATGTTTTGATAACATTCAGCTTCTAGACTGGACTGAGAAGTAGTGCTCTCTGTTGTGTCTTTGTACGGCAGACTGTGAGTTTTTCGTTTTGCATAGAGGATGGACACAGGGTCTTGTAGTTCAGGTGATGTCTTCAGGTTTGTTAAGACACGCCAGTCGAGGGGTGAGAATGAGAGAGAGAGAGAGGGAGAGAGGGAGGGAGGGAGAGCGCAGAGGTCTCAGTTCTGGAAATTTCCACACATTTGCTTATTGGTGATGCTCGTGTGTCTGTGGACGCGGTTTATTATGGTGATCAGAACCTATCACACCCCCTCTGGAACGTCTGGAATCCTTTTTAACCACACGATTCTCCTCTAATATCACCGTCTTGGTGTTTTCAATATGGTTATGGTGGTGTTTAGATTCAGAAGCAGATTAAGCTAGGCTACATTCGCAGCCTTTGGTGCGTTTGATTTCTGCTCTCTGTGAATTGTGAAAGGTGTGTGAATATGAAATGTGCCTAACATTCACAATAGGTTTGATAACATATCTTGATGACCTTGATGTCCTCTTCTGTCATCAGACTAAAGACAGCTAATCTGTTGCTAAGCAGAGGACATCCAAGTGCAGAGCATTCAGATTGATCAAGGGGATTGATTATGAGGATTTAATCAGCCAGAGTCTGTTCATGAACCTTTTATGGAGCACAGGCTTTACATGCCTGACCTCACCATCCCATTTTGGCACTGAGTAAATCCTGTGATGAACCGAATAGTTTGGAAGGAGAATCTGAAAGAAAATAAACACTGCAGCTTATCAGGACTGGTGCAACATGTGTCTGCTTGGCAGATCTACTTTGAATAGCAATTGGAGAGTATTTCACATTTGCGCGCCAAGAGAAATGAAGTATAGCAAGGCACTGTATGACATGCAGAGGCAGAAATGCAGTCTTTTTTAGTTCCTGCTGGAGCTTCGAGTGTAATGACTTGATCTAGTGTGTGAATCAAAACTCTTCTGTACTGTGTGCCATATGACTTGTACACCAAGAGAGGGCAGCAGCACAGATGGATTGTGTTTTTTAATAACTAAAGTTCCCAATTTTCAGTAATTACTTATACAGGTACAGGATATATTTTTTATACTTAAGAAAAAGGAATTAATATCATTGTATGTGCACATTAATATTCTGGCTTTTGATTTGTAAGAATCTTAACCCTATGTGTGAATTAAAATTTGAAAAAGTGGTGCAGTGGAGGAAAGATTTACATGAATAGGTTATGCAAACATAAGGGCATGTAAATTTATGATCTGTGCTGCGGTTCACAGTGTACATGTGTGTCAACAAAATATTTATGTTCTAGATAATATTCGTGTTGTATAGGCAAATGGAAAGCTATATCTAAATGTTGAAATATGTTGAAATAGTTAATATGTATATCACTTTAATATATTTAAATAATGAAATTTTAATCAGTGAAAGGAATTCAGTAGTTCCTTGTGTATTCAATTATAGTGATTGACTGCTTTTTTTTCATACCCTTTTACGTACGGACAGTACAAGCAAACATGTCAGTGGTCAATATACCCAGTTTATCCCTTGTAAATTCAATGTCTGACCTTTTGAAGGGTAAAGTTTATGCTAAAATGCTAGAATAAGAATCATGGGCACTGGTATGTCAGAGGCTGTAGAGATTTTTGCCGGTTTTGCATATTAACAGAATAAATACCTTATGCAATATATAAAAAACAGTTCAAAATAATAATAATAATTTAGTTTCTGGTGGTCGATTACAAGACATGGATTTATAAGTGCAAATGATTTTGTCATTCATCATACATACAGCACTTAAACTAATGCATGTTCTTTCTCTTTGTTTTCTGTCTATCTCTCTGTCTAGCCTTTATTAGATGCCCAGGACATCTTCCACAATATATCCCTTCATGAGGGGCATCGGATGGATTATTTAAATCCAAATGCTTAAACCAAATAAATTTCCCTGAGAGATAGTGGATGCATCTGTTCCCATCTAAAAAGACAACAGACCAAAGAATTAAACATTTTTAAAAATTCTTTCTGCATAATTTGCATCTTTCTTTAAATAAAGGAAAACATATTAGTTATATGTTAGTATTATTTTGAACTCTGCCAGTAAACATTTAAACATGGCAGAATCTATGGAGGTAGCAGACATTGCAGTGGTTGCACTGTATTTTGTCCTTGTGCTTGGGATTGGCTTTTTTGCCATGTGGAAAGCCAACCGCAGCAGTGTAAGTGGCTACTTTTTAGCTGGCCGAAATATGAACTGGGTGGTGATTGGAGCATCTCTGTTCGTCAGCAACATCGGCAGCGAGCACTTTATCGGCCTAGCTGGCTCAGGGGCAGCAAGTGGTTTTGCTGTCGGTGCCTGGGAGTTTAACGCCCTCCTTCTGCTTCAGCTTCTGGGCTGGGTGTTCGTCCCAGTCTATATCCACTGTGGGGTGTACACAATGCCAGAATACCTCTCAAAGCGCTATGGAGGGAAACGGCTTAAGGTTTACTTTGCTGGCCTTTCCCTTTTGCTGTACATCTTCACCAAATTGTCAGTGGACTTGTATGCAGGAGCTCTCTTCATCCAGGAGTCCTTAGGCTGGAATCTCTACCTGTCAATTATCCTGCTTATTGCCATGACAGCACTGCTGACAGTAACAGGTGGACTGGTTGCTGTGATCTACACTGATACTATTCAGGCCTTACTTATGATCAGTGGAGCTTTGAGCCTTACAGCCATCAGCCTGATCAGGGTGGGTGGACTAGATGGTGTTAGAGAAAAATACATGGAGGCTGTTCCAAATGTCACTGCCATTCTTGCCAGGCACAACTATAGTTTTGAGTACACCAATTCCTGTCGCATCCACCCAAAGCCAAATTCTCTCAAGCTCCTGCGAGGGCCACTTGATGAGGACATCCCCTGGCCTGGGTTCCTGTTAGGCCAGACTCCAGCATCCATCTGGTACTGGTGTGCTGACCAGGTCATAGTACAAAGGGTACTTGCAGCTAAGAACATAGCCCATGCTAAGGGCTCTACCCTAATGGCAGGCATACTGAAAATTCTTCCCATGTTCATAATTGTTATTCCAGGAATGATCTCTAGAATACTGTTTGCAGATGAGCTGGCATGTATTGGGCCTGAGCACTGCATGGCAGTGTGCCACAGCCAGGCTGGATGCTCCAACATTGCCTACCCGCGACTGGTCATGAGTGTAATGCCAGTGGGCTTGCGTGGACTGATGATGGCTGTTATGATTGCTGCACTCATGAGTGACTTGGACTCTATCTTCAACAGTGCCAGCACTATCTTCACCCTGGACATCTACAAGATGATACGCAAGTGTGCGTCTTCCCGAGAACTGGTTATCGTGGGGCGAGTGTTTGTGATTATTATGGTAGGCATTAGCATTGCTTGGGTGCCTGTTATCATTGAGATGCAAGGTGGCCAAATGTACTTGTACATCCAAGAAATGGCAGGATACCTTACACCACCTATTGCTGCTCTCTTTCTGCTTGGCATCTTCTGGAAGCGTTGCAATGAGACTGGTGCCTTCTGGGGTGGCATGACTGGCTTTGTTCTGGGTACTACACGTCTTATCCTTGGTTTTGTCTACCGGGAGCCCCGCTGCAATCAGCAGGATGGGCGACCAGCCTTAATTACTCATATCCATTATATGTACATAGCTGCTGGACTGTTTTGGGTCTCAGGCCTGGTAGCTGTGGTGGTCAGTCTTTGTACCCCTCCCCCAACCAAGGAGAAGATTCAGCGCACCACTCTGTGGGGACTACGCAATATGGAAACGCGCACAGTGACTGAGCGGAAGGAAATGTACAAGCTGGCAAATGAGAGTTCTGCCCACTGCAACGGTAGTGGCACTCGACAAAAAGACCTGCCTGTGGGTGTTCACAACGAACAGTGTCTTGATGAAGCTGATATTAAACTTCTCATGCCTTGCCCAAGTGAACATACAACCCCCAGTACAGAGGTACCAACCCCAGTGGACACATACAGCAATGGGCATGCGGAGTTGGTAGAGCGAAAGGATAAGGGCAAAAGCACAGAAGGGTCATGCTCCTGTCTGTTTGATTGGTTTTGTAAACATAAGGAAGAAACAGCATCAACAACAAAAGTCACTGAAGACAATGAACATATCATTCAGGAGATGCTGTATGAGCCCCCTAAAATCAAGCTTTTGTTGAACCTCTGGTTGGTAGTAGTCTGTTCTGTGGGTGTCTTTATGTTTGTGTACTTCTCTTTGTAACATACTGATGTTTTACTCATTGGACACTTGTATGATGTATTCATTATCACAAACAATGTCTGGGTTCTGTAAAAATACATGATTTTCAAGCTTTTATAAGAGGGACTTTCTGGATAAAAATATTTGTTTCATTGTCTTCAAATCACCAAGTGAATATAATATAACCAAAATCACTACTGATACAGTGAACCTTTTTATATCAATATGTCATAACTGTAAAATCTGTGAATTCTGCCTTATTTATTGTAAGCACTCAGTTATAAGATTATCAAACATGTTAAGGTGATGGCAGTGTTCTGTATATGCATTTTATTGATGTTGTTTATTTTTTCATGTGTAATAGTACCTAAAACTCAACAAAAGTGATAAGTTTGCCATCTATATTGTCTACTTAGTTCAAATACTGAAACATTAGTAAAGTTCATTTGAGTTAATGAAGGCATATTTCCTAGATTTAGGCCACACAGGAGTAAGGAGGAAACGTGACATCTTATATGTACAATTATGCTTTTTAGTACTGTTGTAAGTGTTGTGAAATCTACCTGAACATAACCATCTTTCTAAGTGGTAGGGAATATTTAGTCATTGTACTACTTGTGGGCTCCTTGTAATTAGTTATTTTTGCTATCTTGCTTAATTAATCACCTTGTAAGAGCAAGTGCACATATGTATACAACTGTATTATTCACCACCAAAATGCCTTTTATTCATGTAGACATCCTTGATTTGGGGATTTATCTTGGGTGAAATTTTGGTGACTTATGTCTCAAAACATTCACCGCTGACACATGGACCATACAAGCACAGTCTGTTTTCCTGGGGATGTCAAATAATTGGTCATCACAGGAAAACCCCAGCTAGAAACAGCTGCTTAAAACATAGTGATGTTTATGTGAAAGCATATCACTTATCCCATGTCAAGTTGACTAAGCTTGGGATGTCCAATTTTGATTGCTGTGCAAAATATTTAGTTCTTCTAGAGGAAGAATTTCATGTTGTGGTTGTTGTAGAAACAGACATTGTCTGTTATACTGATTTTGCACTGTAAAAGTGGAAGGTGGTAAGTGTTTGTTTAGGTTTAATGTTTTAGGTAAATACAGATACGAAACGTAATTTACTAAAGCCAGATATTTTGAAATAAGGTTTTGGTATCTAATGGCTGGTTGAAGCTTTGATTATATTATGCTCTTCAGGTTGTGTTAAAAAAGCCTGAAAGATCATACTGTATGCCTGGGAAGAAAAATTAGTATTGTGTCTGCTGAGTAAACAGATCACAGCTTCAGTTGGAATGCTATTGTTTAGACAATAAACACCACGCCGTAAGTTGATGCTAGGGACTAATGGGCTTCTAGTCTACAGTTAAAAGGTCCGCTTTGTTAGCTGGCACTGATATAAGTCTGAAAACAGACACAATTGAATGATTTAAGATCTGGGATTATTCCTAGTTTTCTGGTCCAGCAGAAATAAGTAATGTGAATGAATGGCAAAATAAAAATAAACTGGATTTTTCTGCTTGTGATTTTTTTTTTTTTTTTTTTTTGCATCAAATGGGTTAATAAACTGCTGAAGCTGCCCTTAGTTTTTTATTGGTCTGGTCATTTAATTGTTAATATTTCCAGTTCAGTTTAGTGATCTTTGACCCAGAGACAGACATCCGCTTCTTTACTTTTATCAGTTTTTCAACAGTTTTTCAGAAGGCCTAAAACCACATGTAATGCTGCAATCAACAAATCTTGTTTTATTTCCAGTTAGTGCTTTGCTTATAACTGGTTGAATCCATAAGATTACGAATTAAATCTGCACATTCTGTTGTAATCCTTGATATATATTTTAGGGAGCTGAGCACATACATATAAATAAATATAAGTTCTGCTGAATGTATGAGGGTTTTCCATTATGTGAATAATTATTAGTTTCATATCTTTGTATATGTAAATTTATGTTACATATAAATATATTACATATATTTAAATGTATGTGTA
>JAOVVF010000047.1:24504217-24521794 GCA_028565595.1 Duopalatinus emarginatus
CTCAAATAAGACCTGAACCAGGACAAGGCTGTTCCCTTAACTCCAACTACATTCTCTAACCTATGGAGGAGAATAGCAAGTCTACATGAGTGCATTACAATCAAACAGGAAGTTTTGGTGAATTGGCGATTAGGGCACTAATTTATTTCACTAAATATCCAGTAAAAGAGACCTTTTTTGGAATATGTTCTGTTTTATGGTGGTTACTGTAACATTTTTTCGTGTGTGTTCAGAGTTATGAAACATTTGAGAAGTCTGAGCTGCCAAACAAACAATACATATATGATCCCCCGAAGGGCTTTTGCTGACATAAATCAACAAAACATAGGTGGGGCAAGTTGTCACGCATAGCAAACAATTCTTACCTTAAGTGAACTGAATCTCAGCCTTATACAACATATGTGAATGATGCATTCCCTCCTCCTTGTGAAAAATATACTCACCATCCACTTTAATAGGAACACCTGTGCACATACAGGTGCTGGTCATAAAATTAGAATATAATGAAAAAGTTGATTTATTTCAGTAATTCCATTCAAAAAGTGAAACTTGTATATTATATGCATTTATTACACACAGACTGATATATTTCAAGTGTTTATTCCAATCCTCTCCAGGATGTGGTTGTCCCTATTGCTTGTACACTTTTTTCTTCCACATCTTTTCCTTCCCTTTGCCTCTCTATTAATGTGCTTGGACACAGAGCTCTGTGAACAGCCAGCGTCTTTAACATGACCTTTTGTGTCTTGCCCTGCTTGTGCAAGGTGTCAATGGCCGTCATTTGGACAACTGTTAAGTCAGCAGTCTTCACCATTAATGTGTAGCCTACCGAACTGACCAAAAGACCATTTAGGTCTTTGCAGGCGTTTAAGTTAATTAGCTGATTAGAGTGTGGCACCAGGTGTCTTAAATATTGAACCTTTTCACAATATTCTGAATTTTCTAATCAGTCTGTGTGTAATGAATGAGTATAATATACAAGTTTCACTTTTTGAATTGAATTACTAAAATAAATCAACTTTTTCGTGATATTCTAATTTTATGACCAGCACCCGTATATACAATTATCCAGTCAGCCACATATGTAGCATGAGCAAAATGCATAAAATCATACACATACAGGTCAGGAGCTTTAGGTAACAGTCTGAGTAACAAATAATATAATTGTTAAAATAATCACTTATTAGAACTGTGATGAGAAGAAAAGCATCTCAACATGCAATAAAGATCCAACTTTGAGGTGGATAGACTACATGTCCCCCCCACGCCCCTTCCCTGCCCCAATCTTCAACTGTCCTGTTTTTCTGTGTCTATGCCTATGATAGGCTTAGAATATTATTCTTGGCTGACAAAAATGGAACCTCAACTTATAAAGAGTATAAAAGAGTAATAAAGAGTAAACTATCATTCTTGTTTAATAAAATTTTATATTTAATTTATGTTAAATAGTTTCATACCACCACTAAACCTATACCAATAAGTTCACTAAATATAAGGCTTATCTATAAGGCTTCCCGCCCGTATACCCACAGCACTTACAGAGAAGATACAACTCACGAAAATAACTGAAGATAAGGGAAAGGAGGAGGATATGACACGCTGTGGCAGACTCAGACAAAATAAATGTTTAAGAAAGTGGAAAAAATAAACATAAAAGAGCAGGCCACCATACACGGTCACGGTAATGTTGTGACACCACTTATGCGTGCTGTTTATTTCCTTTAATCCTGGTCTTTATCCCCTTTCTTTTTATTTTCTTTCTGCTCTTTTACATGGCCTACTGGTTAGGGAACCAGTTTGTGACCGGAAGGTTCAGGGTTCAATCCCCACACAGGGCATGACATGACTGGGGTGCCCTTGAGCAAGGCACCTAAGTCCCCAACTGCCCCCTGCTCTGGGCAAGTGTGTTTACTGCCCTGTAGTGTTCTCTGGTGTGTGTGTGTGTGTGTGTGTGTGTGTGTGTGTTTCACTGCACGGATAGGTAAAATGCAGAGGCCACATTCCTCTGTGTGGAAGCACAGTAGGCAAATAGTTCACGTTCACTTCACTTTCAAAAATAACAGGTTTGTTGTAGGCCACACCACACAGTTAAAGGAGCCTTAAACAAATGCTTTTGACTTTAAAGAGCAGAAGAGAGAAAAAGAGAGAAAGAAGCAGTTAGAGAGTTCAAGAGGCATTGACACATATTATTTTGGCTTTTATATAATATTGGCTGCTCCTCATATGTAAATGGAAAATTCCTCTCTGTAAGATAATGAATTGCAAGGTATTAATGTGTTTATAGAGTATGAGAGTAAAAGAGAGTGAAAAGAACACAACAAACACAAATGCCTACAGTAATATCCATCACTATGGTTAATTAAGTTCAGAAGAAAAGACCTCTGAACAAATGTAGCTAATTAAAATCTGCTCCACTTGTTTGAACACTTATCCAAAGATTTAAACCTCAGTAGTCATAATAAGAGAAGGTAGAAGTATATGTAGAGGATTAAATTCAATAATGTGGCCTCATTTTTTTGAGTTGGAATCGGTGCCAAAGACAACAACAGTAGGCCCATGGGCTGTAATGTCATGACATGACATGGTAATAACCTTCAACTGAATCATGAGTAAGCATGCATGCACATGCAAATGCACACACACACAAACACACACACACGCACACACACATACGCACACAGCTAGGTGCATTAACAGCTATTTGCTGTTATGTTTGGAGGTATTATGCTATGCTTTATAATGTATTTTTATTGGCCTTATAAATGAATGACAGAGACAAGTGCTCTCTTGGTGCCGCCCTCACAAATAAAATCACAAGTAATACATGCAGTGATATTTAAAAAAATATGCATTTAAAGTCACTTTAGTCACTTTCAGACACTTATAGAGGATCTTGGTCCATGCTTTATATTGTTGTGTTTATACATGTGGACATTCAACTTCATTTATACCAAAGGTTTTTAGTAGGATCAAATCCAGTGACTAAAATTATTACTGCAAGTAAACTTATTTATAAAGTTTTTGGTAAAATGTTTATTGTGCTTAAAGGTTTCTGATTACTTTTAACCTTTAACTGCTTTTGTGATACTTTATCCATTACTTGACTTTTGTCTTTGACTTTAAGGACCATGGTGTCCCTGTTCTTAATTGGCCAGCAAACTCTCCTGACCTTAACCCCATAGAAATTCTGCGATATGCCAGACCTAACAATGCAGAAAAGCTGAAGGCCACTATCAAAGCAACCTGGGCTCTCATAACACCTGAGCAGTGCCACAGACTGATCGACTTCATGCCATGCCGCATTGCTGCACTAATTCAGGCAAAAGGAACCCCAACTATGTATTGAGTGCTGTACATGCTCATACTTTTCATGCTCATACTTTTCAGTTGGCCAGCATTTCTAAAAATTGAAATGTATTTTGTATTGGTATAAAGTAATATTCTAATTTTCAGAGATACCGAGTTTGGGGTTTTCATTAGTTGTCAGTTATAATCTTCCAATTAAAAAAAAACAACACTTGAAATATATCAGTCTGTGTGTAATGAATGAGTATAATATACAAGTTTCACTTTTTGGATGGAATTACTGAAATAAATCAACTTTTATTTTTTAATTACTGAAATAAATCAACTCCGACATGCAGTTCGTTGATGTATTTTTCTTTGTTTAGATCGCATCACGTCTCAGGAATGTCTTTGTTCATAACCAGTGGTTCCAGTTCTCAGGTAACACCAGCACTCGGGAAGCTAGTTGGTTAAATTTTTATAGCATTTTGCTCATTAGTGTGCTGTACTTCAGTTCAATTCAGTTCGAACAACCAACTTTATAAGTCTTACTCCAGGACTCAGCAGTGCTACTGGCTTTTTAACTCACCACCTTTTCTTTTAAGTACTGCCCAATGTGCTTATTAAAAAAAATCTAATCAAAATCAAATTGCTCAATGTGCACTTAAGTACCATGGTATTTAAGTGTGTTTATTACCCTAAATAAGACAGCACAAACTGATATGACCTACAGAGTGTGATTTTATGACTGTGTGTGTTTGTATTTGTATGAGTGAGAATGAGAAACACGCAGAGGGAGAAACAGATCTGTATCATAGTTGGCACTGGATGTTTGTACCTTGTTCAGAATGACACCACATATGGCACCATGATATCATTTCTTATATTTAGGATATCCAATGTTATTATATTTGATAACTCATTTATGTCACCAAGGACTCTGACCCCAGGGTGTAAGGATCCATGCTGGCATCTTAATGTGGGCTGTATAATTCCTTCCCTGTGCCCACCACTTAATCAGATAAATTACATTGTTGTTGTTCAATTTCATAGATTAAATATATAGGTTTAATAGCACTACATTCACAAATAGTGTTTGGAAACTGTGGGTTATTTTAAAATAGTAAGGCATAGCCTTGTAATCAGAATGTCCTCGTGACTGAAGTGGCCTTGAGCAAGACACCTATCCCCCAACTGCTTCCCGGGCCTGTAGATGGAGTTGCCCACCACTCCGGCCACATGTGTTCACTGCCAACTTGTGTGTCTTAAATGTGGAGGCCAAATTCCTCTGTGTGCAAGAACAGTGGTCAGTGAATCACTTTTATTGCATCTTATGTTTTCTCAATTATCAGTAATTTATGGAAATAGATTCACTAAACACTTCTAGGGTTATGTGATGTTTGTGTGTGTGTATATGGAGGGAGTGTGACACTGAATAAAATAAGTTTTTTTAATCAAGCACACAATGAGTCTAAAGGAGAAAAAGACATGAAGACTATTGTTCAGGATGGTTGGCTGATTGAAGTCATTGACTCAAAGAGCAAAGCTTTAGCTCAGCTTGATGTCACCATATGCTTAACGACTACAGCACAGTTTCTAAACATTTGCACCCTGTCACTAAGCTGCTGTTACAACTATTTTAAAAAGACTTTGCCTTCAAATAGCTGCAAATCATTAGTACAGTGGTTGTGTACACTGTGTACTGGTATATCCAAAAGAGACATCAGATAGACTCAGTAAGGAAGGAACTTCTGTGGGCAGGTTCAAAACACAGTACAGCTGATATTCCTCTGTCCCACTTTGTAGCGAAATTAAAGCTTTCTTCCTAATGTGGTTCCTGGGGGAGTTAGATGTTTTCTGTTCACTGTTAGGAACAGTGGTGAAATTAAAAACACTTTTGTCTTTGTTCTTTTTCTTTCTTTTTTCCTCTTTTTTTTGTTTGAGGAAGAGAAGTCCTGTGATGTTCATGTGTTTAATGCCTCAGTATGAACCTTTCTTTTCAGCTCTTCCATGTCATTCCATATATATATATATATATATATATATATATATACATACACACATATAAAATGATATTTTATGGGACCCCTGGAATGCCTAGACATCTCTACATAAAATAAAATACAAAAAAACCTTTAGATTTGCATCTGCTCATGACAGTTAACTTAATAGCATTTGATTAAAGCTAGGTGATTACTAAACTCACTTATAAGAAAAACAAAGTAGGCCTAAATGAAATATGCATACCTCCATATGCTGTATATTACTTTCTGTTAGTGTAGTGATGAAGTATATGTAAATTAAGAGTGAATATCAGGAGGAAGTGATATGTGAGAAAGACATTCTTTCATTACTCTGTTGCAGTTGAAAAGACTATTGAAAACTCGACCAATCAGCCACATGAGAAATTTGAATATGGAAAAGCAGCAATGCAAAACTGTCAGTAAAAGTAAGGATTGATGCCAATAGTTTAAAGCCTTCAGGCAGAGAATAATGCTAAGGAGGCTTGGTCAGTTCTGTAATTCTAGTACTGCTTCTGCTACTGCTACCAATAATAATAATAATAATAATAATAATGATGTAACTCTGAATCACAGTATTTAGCATGTTAATTGTCAGTTGATAATGAGCAGGACATTAAATGCACCAGTTAACATATGCGTGGACATGTTTAGAAGGTGTAGTTCAAGAGTCTTCTAAGCAGCTCCCAACGGCTTGTGCTGCTGAAGACTTTCTTTTCTCAGTCCACTTCTCAGAGCAACTTACGAGCATGGCTGCCAATTACAATTCCCAGCACATCACAACACATGTTCACAATCACCCGATTACTAACCATGCACGCCTGAATTCAATCACTGCCCCAGCACACAAACACACTTACTGACTTTTGCCAGTTTGAAGTACCATTCAGTTTACATGCTGTCTGACATACCATGCCTAATAATTCACTGTTTTGCTTTTTTATTACATGCCTTAGCCTTTGAAGTAATTAATAATAATTCTAAATTGTCTGACCATTGCTTGTCTTAATTTTACATCTTTGAATTACATTTGATTTGTTTGCTGACTTTGAACTGTTCATTAAAATACCTGCACTTGCATCCTATTCTGCCCCTGGGGTGATTCTATAATGCCAGGCAGGGGTCACACCTGTTTCCATTTGTTTCAGCACTTCATGCTGGGCTTCTATCAGCTATCAAGTGTAGCTCTAGTTTGGCTGGAATGAAAGCCTGCAGCCACACCAGGCCTTTCTGCTGATTCAAGACCCCTAGTTTACCCTTCTTATTGATCAAAATAAATTATCTTTAGTATTTATACTATTGTTTCACTGAAAAGAAAATTAATGTGAAGTAAATGTTAAGTGCTTTTGTTGTTATTTTGGCAATGCTGTCTAAAAGTTATACATATTTCTATTGTGTCCAACATCTGTAAATACAGATCATTTTAGACTAATTAGGGATTTTAAAACATCCTCATCAAATAATGCAATATCAATACATGACATTGTCAATATAAGCATAAGAGACAAATAAAAGGGCTATTTTTCCTATTGTGTTTTTAAGAGCTTGAAATTACTAAGCTCATCTTTTATGGGGTGAACACTGCTGGAATGAAAACAATTTTAAGTATGTAGAAGTATGTAGAGTCACATCCAAATCCACCACCAAGTCAGCAGCCACAAAGAATCTACAACCCTTTCAGTCCATATCCCAGTGTAGTGTAGTCCAGTCCAGTGTAGTTCAGTCTGGACATTAGGTCACTCTCACTCACCTGCTGAATGAACTTACCTTTTCCTGTTAAACTTTACATTTATATTCCTTTAAGATTTGTGTATTTATAACCATGCCTCTGGTTTTAAAATATTAACAAAATAGTACATGTTTCTGTGCATGAATATATGTACAATATGTGCATATATGTGTCAGATATTATGATGGCAGCCTTACCATCACGTACCTACCTCTGCAGACACACACACACACACACACACACACTGCTGAAATGAAAACAATTTTAAGTATGTGGAAAAGAGTTGTCACATCCAAAGATGTCCATTCGGCTTAGGTTGGGCTCCTAGACTTGTGTTTGGGGATGTTTTTGGACAAGATACAGAAGGACTCTGGAGAGGCTCTCTGCATTCCTGCTTGAATATAAATAGCTTTTTGGAGCAGTCTGATTTCCCAGTGGGTTTTGTGGGTAGTGGCAGTTTTCTTGTTTCTTGTAACCTCTTCCTTGTCCCTTTGTTTATCACAGAAAGCCACAATTATTTCCAAATCTAAAGGACCTCCTCCCACTGTATTGGAAGGATGAAAATAGTCATCTAGAACCTCATCAGTCTATTGCATGTACCTTCATATTTGGTTGCATAACAGAGAAAATTTCTTATAAAAAAAAAAAAATTGTGATGAATTTTTATCCTTTCGGGACCTGTAAACATCTTACAAACAAAAAAATTCTCTCAAATGGTTTCAGCAAAACAAAAAACAGTAACCTGTTGTTCAGGACCTGCACAGACCTGTCCTCCTGAGAACGATAGACTGCACAGAAAATCGTCTACAGATGTTGTACATATAATGTTGAATATCTTTCAAGTACTAAAGTAAGAATAGGAGCATGTATTTTATTCAGTGCCACATAAACAGTGAAATATTTACAGGTAAGCCTCAAAGCAAAAGAATCTGGGTGTGACTATACTCACTGAAGCAGAACATTTTCAATATGCCAGCAGCCAAGATAATAACTGAAACGTATTTATCTTTCATTCTGCCTGCTCTACAGTAGGGTTTGGCTGAAAATTGGCAAATGCCCAAGGCTACGATGGTTGATCTGATGAGCTTTCAAAATCCTCCATTTATAAAGTCAAGAAATAGGTAGGTCATGCAAGTATGATCACCTTGAGATGAGATTAAATTCTCCTTTGATCATCGCTACATCGCTTCATTAATTCCTTAGATAATGTTTAATACCTCAGGACAATTTGCAGAGAAGCATATCATAATGTTCCCACTTTTGTATGTCTACGTGTTTTTATTTGGATTACACACACACACACACACACACACACACACACACACCTTTCTCCTAATATGACAAATTTGATTATTCACAAAAGATTTGTTTTTGATCATCAGAACAGAGTTTGTTTAACAGAAAAGTTTTGTGTGGGTTGTGGAAATTGATTTTTTTTTTAATTGAATTATTGGTCTCTGTGTAAACTTTGCTTATTAATTTCTTATTATTATCTGGTTTAAAACCTTGCATTGTGTACGTGTCTGTGGGTTATTTAATTGGTACCACAAACTTTCCACCTGCACATTAGCAAGCTAATTGTACTGACAGGGACAGAAAGGGTCAGAAATCTCCTTCACCATGATTGCTTTTTTTTTTATATGAAATCTTCCCAGTCAATGTAAGCAGAGTGTATGAACGTATGTACAAATCGCTCAGCATCATGTATGATTGGCTTGCCTTATTTTGCACTTTTTTAAGTGAAATATGTGATTCACATGGAAAGGAAAGGAAACGGTTGAAATACTTATCAACTGTATATGTTGTGCCATTTAGACAGCTAAAAGGATTCAGGCTACTCTTCTGCCCATACTATTGTGAACTATCATTCTCAACTCTTATTGAAGGATGAATGTCAGCCTTTGTTGACATAACTCATATAGTTTTAGGTGTAAAATAACATTTTTTTTCTGATTAGTCTAAGGGTGGAAGTGCAGGTAGTGTGTGCATGCCTAGCTCCAGGAACCTGGGGTTGTCGGTGTCTGTTTGTGAGAAGTTTGGTGTGTTCTCCCTGTGCTCTCTTTGCATGGGTTTTCCCTGGGTGTTTTGGTTTCTTGGTAAGCGAACTGGATATGCTAGATTGCCCTAGGTGTGAGTGAATGGTTGTGAGTACATGCTAACCTGCAGTGAATTGGTGCCCTGTTCAGGGGATATTCTTACCGTGTGCCCAGTGATTCCAGATAGGCTCCAGACAAACTGGGACTTTGACAGACAAAGCAGATAAGAAAATGACTGACTGAATAATTAGTCTAAATAAACTGATAGGTTGTAAAAGCTTAACTAGACATTGTGACCGTGCAGATCATCTGACAATACTTATTCCTTTAACCTCTTTAATGCTCTTTAATTATTTCCTCAGGTTTAAGTTAATGTCTTTTTCATTTTTCTTATAATTACATCTTTTTCACTGTCGTAACAAAAAGTACATAGTCCAGCAAATTCAATATGTAAAAAAAAATAAAGTGTGTTCTTCTCAACTTTGAATGTGTCTCCACCTGGTGGTGAAAATAGTAATAGCAAACTTAGCAACTCCACCTTCAGGACAGTGTTTATACTTTCACAATATTTCTCAATATATATTTTTTTTATCTTTTGGTATTGTCATTTAGTTAAGATTGTAATCAGACTATTACTGGTTCAAATCATTATATGTTATACAATCTTTCCATTGCACAGAACATTGCACTTTAGTGAGCACATCCTCTCCACTGGCACACACATCTAATCCATCCATCGTCTGCAGGGGCACTGATGGTAGTAATCAAAAGAAGGAGGCTGATTTGTGAGAAAACACTGAAAAGGTATATTTCAGGCCCTTTTCAGAAACAGTTTGGTCATTTGCTTAATACCCTTAAGGTGCAACACAGTGGTGTTTCGAAAGATATTGCTAAATAACAGTGACCAGGATTTAATCCTGAGCTTGAGTGACAGCCTTTGTACATGTTCTATACATGTTCTTACCATGTCCATTGGGGTTTCCTCCAAACTCTCAAAAACATGCCAGTAGGTGGATTGCCTGAAAAATTACCCCTGAGTGTAAATGAAATGGCCTAATATCCCATTCAGGGTGTATCTCTGCATCACACCCACAGTTCCCTGGACAGGCTTCAGATAGAATGCATTTGACCCTGATCAGGATAACATGGTTACTGATTGTGAATGAGAGAGCAATACCCAAAGGCTTAACTCATTGAGGCAAGTTGTAGCTCTGTGGTTTCAAATAGTGGGAGGGGATGGCAAGGGAATCCACTGCAAGGCTTTAAATAGTCAGTTGTTTCTAAGATTATAAGTTCATGGTAGCTAGGGCAGGTCTGTGGAAAAATCCACTTTAAGGTGTGGCCATGGACATCAGGGAATTTGCAGAGGTTAACAGAGTTGAGGTTGCCTCAGCTTAGATGCACAGGAAATAATAAACTTGTGAATATGTCCGAGCATGTAATGTGTTTTGTTTCCTACTGCATGGTCTATGGTGCAAGAAGAATCCATTAAGGATCTAAGGTGTTTCAATCAGAATGTTTGTTAGTAGGGTCAAAGGGGTTGAAAGAAAACACTGTAGGGACCTGAAAAGCCCCAAAATGATGGGAACATTGGGAGAAATGGTAACAGAAATGAGTGCAGGGTGTCTCAAAGTATAGCAAAAGTACATGCGTGAAAAGCTGAAAGATTGAGACTAAGTGTCTGAATAGTGCAGGATCACATTCATGAAAACTAGTTTAAAAGAAGATTGGCTGACACACCACATTGGCATTCTTTCCTAGATAGAAATGTCATAAGTGGCTTCCTAACAGGGGTGAGTCGAGCATCTAATATGTGTAGATTCTGGGATTTTTCCCTAATGAATCAAAATGGGCTTCATCCATGATTTGTATCCTTGAATCTGTCAGGATATTGCATTGGTTTAGAAAAACAGATCTAAAGGGCAATACTGACTTAATCTGCAAATAAGCAAACATGCTTAACTAAGCAAGGACTTATTGTACACTAAAACAAACTAGTGTAAACCAGCCTGGCAATAGCAGAACAAATGCTTAAAATTTGGAAAGTAGGAGTGTGACAATGTACTAGTACTAGTTTGAGGTGTGGATTTGAAGCTTGCTGGTACTGGTAAACAGGAGAGATGAGTAAGTAATCCACTGACAATGTAACCAATGTAGTTAGCTACTGTATGTGTTTGAACAAAGAGATATGTGAAAACTTAGGAATATATGCACATGGTACACAGCAAATTGTTCATGGCTAAATTAACAAACTGTCTGTGTAGTACTGGAGTAAGAGACGTATGCAATACCTTTTTGAGTCAAAGCCATGAAAAAACATATACTGACATATTGTTGCTAGCAATGGTAAAGATGTGCAACTGTGTAAAACATCAGCTGTATAGAGCATAAATACAACACAAACTGAATCATCAGCACTTGTCTCTGTGGTCTTTCTGAATTTGTAACCTAAAATGTGATTTGTAATTTGTTTTGAAAGAAAATTCCTTGAGCAAAGATGTCCTTGAGCAAAGATGCCCTTGAGGAATAAGATTTGTTATAATGGTGCTGTGCAAGGAGCTGATATGGGAAAGTAGGACACACACAAGCAAACAATTTAGTCAAATAGTGTAAGATGTAAGAGGTTGTGCCTGGGACTTCTGATCACTAGTACAGTGGATAAATTCTTTTGCACATAAGAATAACACTGGAGCTGAAATTAGTGTAAGTTTAACATCACCCTTTCCTATAATGTGAGTTATTTTATTTCCTTTGATTGCAGAAAAGATTCACTGCTTATTTTACTATTTTTGGAAAATATATTAGTCCAGAATATCTAAACCAAGTGTAGTGTTGGATCTGCAGTTATTGAACATCTTAAATCACATCGATCAATGTTACATTGTATTTGTTACATTTTTGGCGAATACTGGTTTCTTGTATTAAACCTATAGGAAAATCTAAGAAAATTACTGTTCAGAAACGGAACCTGTGGGATGAGTTAATTACAATAACCAGATCGCAGTTAGTATGTTAGTTGTGAAGTGTAAGGAAGACAAGCTAATTTGTACCAAGCTTGCACAGTTTAGTTCTCTGTTATTCTGGATTCTGAACTTCTGCCTGACCTTAATTCATGTCCTGTTTGCTGACTGTCTAATCAAAGCCTGTTACCTGCAATGTTTCTGCTTGGTGTTTTAGATATTGATATATTCATTTATTTGCTTTTTTAAAGAATTGTTATTAAACCACCCACACTTACAGCATTAGAATTCTGAGGACAAAACAATCCATTAGTGCATGTAACAAATACACAACCATGACTTTAATAAGTTACTTTAGTATGCTAATTAGTTCTAGTGCTAACTGTAGTACTTTTTTTTGTCTTTTTCACTAAATAGATGACATCATCTGATTGGTCCAACCTGACTCTCCACCTGCAGAATTCATTAACTCATGCTCTGAATGATTTCCTGAACCAGTGGCAATGGAACAACACGCAGCCTGAACGTGACCTGAAGACCCGTCTGGCTAAAGAAAACTTTGACAATGTTATCTGGTACCTACTGGTAATGATTGGGATATTCAGTTTCATTGTGGTGGCCATTCTAGTGAGTACAGTAAAGTCCAAACGCAGGGAGCACTCCAATGACCCCTACCATAAGTACATTGAGGGAGAATGGAGCTCCCAACCTCAGATTCAAGAATACAACCAGAGCTACATCATCACCAACTCAAGCAACAGAACCTTTGATGGACCCGGCTCACCCTGACATTCACCATCTGCTTTGAAAACACTCATGGAATGATGTATCGTCTTTAGCTACTTAGCTACTTGATTAGTATGATTGTATTAATGTCCAATGGCAAATGATTCAATGATGAAAACATATAGTGATCAAAAGTAATGCACCACTTGGCGTTCACAAACAAATAAATGCAATAACTGTTTGCTGAAATCATGGCTTGATTTCTTTAAAATAGTTAGTGCACATGATCCACTGAATGTGATCACTGTGTATTTTTTCTTAATTCAATGTAATCTTTAAACCACATTTAAGAAGGCAGCTTTAATCCGTCATTAAAGCTGCATTTTAATTTAGTACCAAGCAAAATCTAAGTGAAGGTCTCTTAAGAACCTTAATTAAGAACTTAGCAACTTATTATTATTATTATTATTATTATTATTATTATTATTATTATTATTATTATTCTAATAATAACAACAACAACAAATATTTATTTTGCATTAATGTGGCAGTAAAAATAGCACAATTTTCAAAAAAAAAAATCTAAAAGAATCTTTTTCTTTTTCTAAAAGAATCTTTTAAACTATTTTCACACTGTAAATAGTGGTTTGTCTGTTTAACCTAAAAATAAAATCATTCATTTGGTAACAAGCCATTGATCCAGGTTTATTCAGATTTAATAAATACCTTGAATGAACCCATTATTTGATTTTGATTTTGATATTAAAGATAAAAAAAACAGTTGAATTGCTTGTTAAAATATGAAGTAATTGTTTAGGTTGAACGGACATTTTACAGTGCAAAAAGAATAAGACAGTCAAAAACAGATGGTGTATCATCCACAGAGCCTTCATCTCAATGTCATGGGCACCTTCAGAAACAGAGGCAAGTGAGAGCCGATGTATCATAAAGCAGTGTGGAAATTTCTCCAAAATGCTTAAAATAACCCAGAGAATGGCTGTGGTTAAAGGTGTATTGGTGTGCATTTTTTGTTATGTTTCTGCTCTTTAAAATAACGTTGAATCTTTTTTTTTAATTACCTTTTCATTATTTGCATTTTATTTTGGGTTTTTTATGGTATTGTATAGCTTATCAGTCAACATGTAAACCAGAATCTAACTGAATGACAGAAGGTATGCATATGCATATGAATACAAAACCGCATATGAATAAATGCCTATGCATCTGTGTAGATTCAACTGTAAAACCTAGATGACAGTGAGAAGCACTAAGTATCAAGTTTCCTGTGCTACAAATAACCCCAGAAATATTAATCATGATCACTTACCAAACTTATCTGTGAATCATTAACATCAGGCATATACTTTTAAGATGAAAAAAAAACTGTAAATATGTAAATCTGAGTGATTTCTGTAAATTCCCAGTAATTAGTCATGCCTGGTAATATAATCATAGCATTACATTTGCACACTTTTACGAATAATAAATGAATCTACCATCTAGATAGCAGAACAATCATTTTTAGGTTGCAGCTGTCTGCCTGTAATTCAGGGGGTTTCTCTAGACTCTGAGGGTCATTGGGTTAAGTCAGAAGGCTTCTTAGGGTGTCTATGGTTTCTCTTCTTTATGGTTCCAATTACGGAAATAATTTGCCAGCTGGCTATTTACTTTGTCTGTCTGCAAGCTCTCTTATGCATGCATAAAGTTCTCCTTCACTGGTTGCCTGTGTGCTAATGACTAGTGGAATCACTCATTACTTCACTATTAACACTAACTTCACAAACACAATTCATTTACAGTTTAAAATGCAAAATCACACTTAAACTGATCCAATTCATCCAGGATCTAAATGTCTGGCTACTGTAAAGTATGCTGATACATATTCTTATATTATTTCTCAATTTATGCACACACACATACACACTGGCACTGTGCAACTCATTGGCAGAGTGATATCACAAGTTATCAAATGGCCATGTTCACCTGATGATAAAATATAATTTGTTTAAACATAGCCAGTCCTCCACATTGTTACAGCCCCCTGCATTGTAGCTGGAGTATTTTTAGCAATGAAACAACTGGGCTCCTAAAAAAGACCTGGGAAAGATTCAGAGGGCTACTGCTATGTAAAGTATCCCCCCTCAAAGCCCTGCGCTTTGTTTCAAGCCAACAGACAGAGTGTCAGGAAGACTTGGAAAAAGAGAGACAGACTGGGCAGACCTGATTTTCCATTAGAAAGGTGCATAAGACCATGGCCATATTTTAACTTGAAACTATTGCTGAGATTTTCTTGTATTATATTTATCAATTTCTCTGCTTTTTAATTTTAATTTCAGCTCTTTTGCCTTTGGAAGCTTCTCTGACCTCTCTACAGGTTAATAGAAAATCTGAGTTTAATGTGAGTTTAATACCTGTGTGCTTGTGCAGTAGTGTCAGCCATGAGAATATCCTGGTTAGTGGTGCTGGTGTGTCTGAGCTTGGCAGCCTTTTCCTGGGCTAAGAAGGGCCTGGAATTTCCCCGTTATGATGGCAAGGACCGAGTGTTGGACATCAACAGCAAGAACTACCGCAAAGCTTTGAAGAACCATCAAATGCTCTGCTTGCTCTACCATGCACCAGCGCCAACCAGCAAGGAGCTGCAGAAACAGTTCCAAATGACAGAGCTTGTTCTGGAGGTAAGAAAGGGACAGTGAGAGGGATGATGAATGAGTCATGAGAGTAGGAGTAATTAGGGAAAAGGGAATATGTACATTAGCAGTTATGCAATATAGATTAGATTCTAACATGTAACATTTGCAATAAAATTCATATTCAGTTCAAGGTCCAAAATAAGACATTTATAGTTTTGTATTTTAGTTTAATTTAGTCATTTTTTTTAAATTTACCGGATGTTGAAGTCTGTGTGCATGCATGTATGTGTGTGTGTGTGTGTGTGTGCATGTGTGAAGGTCACTATTAGTGCTGGTAATTAAGCACTTTTTTATGGTATGTTGTGTCTACTCATTCATTTAAACTTTTATTTTATTATTATAATTATTAAAATTAAAATATTATTATATTTTAGTAATTATGTCACCTGTAAAAGTGTGTGCTATATGTACGAAAATGAGGCTGAAGTTGCCACATAGTTTTGTTAGAGCTCCCTGTTCCTCCCTCCAAAAGTTATTCATCTCTGAGCTACAGAAAGGAATACTAACACAGTTCTCCACTATTCCTAATTGCTATTCTGAACAGGAACTCCAGCAGGTGCTGTACTTTATTCTTAGGACCTCCTGAATGCCTTTATATACATGCTTCAGTTGGTAGATGTTGAACCTAGCTGCTCATGTGTCTGTCCTTTCCCATACACAAACACAACTAACATTTCAGCCCAACAGTACTGCACTTGTGTAAATTTATCTGTATGGCTTACAATAATGTTTTTAACAGAACTTGGCAACTGTTAAAAACTAAACAATATATTCCAAAGCCAAAAAAATCATGTAACAAAGCAATCAATGAAGAAATCTCAATACATTACAATAAGCTGTGCAGTATATATATTATTTTATTTTTATTTTTTTCCCATTTATTGTTATAATAACCTTCACTGGTATAAGACTTTTCACTAGATTTTGAAGTGTGGCTGCTGAGATTTGTATTCATTCTAGGAGTCCTGGCACACCGTCCCAGTTAATTCCAACATTCATGTTCAGTGGGTTGAGGACATATTTGGGAAAGAAACACATATGTGTGTGTTGTGCCTTTTGGCCATATATTTAAATTAAAGGATAAAAATGTTTCATTATAGGATAAAAGAGATTAGACAAAAATTGTGTATTGATTAGCAGTGATGCTTCATTCTAAGGGATGAGTGGAGACAAACCTTGACAGTAAAATAAATAAACCCCTCAAAGCATAACAAAGATACTGATTATTATCTTAATTATTCAGCCATCTGCATATATTATATTTCACCAATATAAGAATGTAGTTAAGGGCCAAGCAGCAACGTTGTTTGGACACCCAGTCTTCTTCTTCTATCTTTCTCTAGGGTGTCTATCACAAATTTAAGAACAGATTAATTTTCATGTCGGCCAATTTTCATGTCTGCACATTGAACCACATTTAAGTGCCAGTGCATCAAATTTGAATTAGATATTGTTGGAATCCTTGAATCAAGCAATGCTTTCAATCACCATATTGGATTTTTCATTACTCCTCAGAACTTACTACTCCAAATCTAGCAACTTTGGCTCAGATGACAACCCTCAAAAAATTATCAGATGGATTTTTGATTGTCCAAGGCATTTATTCATCACCGCCAATCTAATTCCGCAGTGAGGTTGACAACACAGAAATGAGCTCATACTTCATCGTTGCTTTTATGTATTGCAACCAAATGTTGTTTATTGACCACATTTTGAGGAAGTGCAAAAAAGTTTGCACCATGTGACCTTTGAAGTGCACCTCATTATACTATGGTTGATCCCAAAGCTGAAACATTAACTGTCATGTCAAGCTAATTGATCATGTTCAGAGAAAGCTTTAGTATTATAAAATCGTATTTTTGGGAATGTTCATCCATTACAGTTTGTCAAACTCAGCAGACAATCTGCCAAACAGGATGTGAGGTCATATCTCAGCAATGTTATGATGTGTTAACACTAATGTTGGTTACTAATATTTGAAAACCCTTCTTCAATATGGTGTCTCTGTCCTGCTGGCTTCCTCATTGATACTTCAATTCAATTCATTCAATTAAATTTTATTTGTATAGCGCCTTTAACAATGAACATTGTCTCAAAGCAGCTTTACAGAAAATAATAAAAAGGGTTATA
>JAOVVF010000047.1:24521894-24533583 GCA_028565595.1 Duopalatinus emarginatus
AAAGGAAGAAACCTTGAGAGGAACCAGACTCATAAGGGAACCCATCCTCATTTGGGTGAGACAGATGTGTAAAAATAGACAAAAACAAAAACAAAAGTGCAGGTTGCCAGAGAAATTAATGCCTGTGATGTAGCCTGTGATACTTGCATCTTTATTTTTTAAGAGATCAGTTGATTTGCCCATAATACATACATACATACATCTTAAGCATTTACATAATACATCCTATAGCTGGTAAACCTCCTAATTAATGAAATAATGTTAAAGGTAAAATTGACATGAATCCTTTATTTAGTAGAGACATGCATGTATTAGTGCTGAAAATGTGAAATGTGAAAATGTGAAAAATATGAAGAAGAACGAACCAAACACTAAAACCAATAATAATTAACAAAAAACATGTCTAAAATGTCTTGATGTGCTGATCTGCAGATGGCCGCCCAGGTCTTGCAGGAAAAAGACATCGGATTTGGAATGGTTGACTCTGAGAAGGATGCCAAGGTTGCTAAGAAACTAGGTAAGACTGAGAGAAGCCTGCAGGCACTATAATTAACTCACAAAGGGATTTCAAGGTCACACAAAATTACCAGTTAGTTAATCCAACATAAACATGCACAATGCTACTGGATGCTATCTGTCATCTGCCTTATTGTCTCTCCCACAGGAACCATGTGTTATTCAATTAATAGAACAGCCCATAAACTCTATTTTAGCTAATCATGTTAGGTGAAACAACAGACTTTTATCTTCAATGTATTGATTCACAGCATGGATATTTGAGTTTACTGTAGAACTACTCATCTGGGCAACTAATTCCTTACTTCTACAGACACCAGTGTTTGTAGAACATACATTTTTCATTCCACCTTAAAACACATGTACCCTTCCACCTTAAAAATGGTGCATACATTATATTGAGCCTTAGCAGATAAGTGTTTTATGAGTCTTATACAGTACATTTCATATTGTGCAGACATTACAAACACGCCACGTAAAACTAAACCTAGATTTCTATTCACCTTGTGCACCTTAGAGAAGACGCAAGACATAATAAGCGCAAGACAGGCAGACGGGAGGGATAATTACTAACAAGGAATGTTTAAGAAATACAGGAGGAAGGTTGCATTAATATGTTTTTCCCATGGTAAAAGTGTGGAAATAAAAAAGTTACAAAATTATCACTTTTATTCAGTTTTATTTTTCTTCATCTATATTAGTTAAAAAATTAACATTGCTGGATGTTTATTTTCAGGTCTACAAGAAGAGGGCAGTGTCTATGTTTTTAAGGCGGACCGAGTAATTGAGTATGATGGACTACTTTCTGCAGACATCCTTGTGGAGTTCCTGTTGGATGTAAGGATTCAGTTTCCTGCTTACTGCCTCTCTCATTATGTTAGTCTGTTTATTTAGCCGGCCTGTGCTGCATGAATGAGTGCGATCTTTTTCTTGCAGCTGTTGGATGATCCAGTTGAGGTCATTGACAATGCTTTGGAGCTGCAGGCTTTTGATCGCATGGAAGAGGATATCAGAGTAATTGGCTACTTCAAGAATCTGGAGTCAGAGCGTGAGTGTGTGCATTTATATTTGTGTGTATATAGCAGCTGGAGAAGATGAACACTTCCAAATTAAAACATACTTGTGAGTTATAAATTATGTGACAGGAAAATGGCAAATGGAATGGGTTTACAATCAAGTGTCTGCATAATTCACTTTATAATAATATAATTATTTATATAACTATATAACATTTACTATATAACTTATCTTCTTTTCTTTTCCTCTATATATAACATCTACCTCTTCTCTTCTCTTCTCTTCTCTTCTCTTCTCAGATTTCCTGGCTTTCAGTGAAGCTGCTGAGCACTTTCAGCCTTTTATCAAATTTTTTGCCACCTTTGACAAATCTGTGAGTACTTTATGTATGCATTGACAATGTCTTTTCCTGCTCCACTTGTGTCTCCCTTTAAAGAGGATAAATTAAATACTTCATGACTTCTCTATAATCCTTCTGTAAAAAGATCTCCATTGCATGGTCCTATTACCTACAACTAACTGTGTATTTGTGTGAAAACATTTCTAAGGTACACATAGAGACCTTACGCTAATTATTACCCAATATTTTTTGTTTCTCTCATTTTTCAGGTAGCAAAAGAATTGACTCTCAAGATGAATGAAGTAGACTTCTATGAGCCCTTCATGGAGGAAGCAGTCACCATTCCAGATAAACCCCATACTGAAGAGGAACTTGTGGCTTTTATCACTGAGCACAGGCGGTAACTTGAATGACTTGAAGGATGGATGGGTTAATGAATAAATGGATAGATGTTTGTGAGTATGAATGGATAATTGGATGACTGGATGGCTGTTCATAAAAAAATGTACATTAAATATGTTTAAAAAATGTTTATGCTTAATCATGCCTGAGTTAGAAGGAAAGTCCTTCTTTCTTGACTTCCTGTTTTATTTTTACAGACCAACACTGAGAAAGCTGAGAGCTGAGGACATGTTTGAAACTTGGGTGAGAATTATTTAATTATTTAAAATTGTATGAAAGAAGGAAAGAAATAAATAAAAAGAAAAAAATAGTCAAATACTAGCCTTTTTTATTGGAAATGAATGGAATTACTTTCTGTAGTGTGTGATTACTTAATCATCTGTAGGAAGACGACCTGGATGGCTATCACATTGTAGCCTTTGCAGAGGAGGAAGACCCAGGTACATGTAAAAATATGTAAAGATTGCACTGTTAGATATTTAACTATGAACATATAAGGTTCTAAATGTTTTCATGTTCTTTCTACATGTAATTTTAGATGGTTTTGAGTTCTTGGAGATTCTGAAAGAAGTTGCACGAGACAATACACAAAACCCAAAATTGAGTATTGTCTGGATTGATCCTGATGACTTCCCTCTGGTCAGTACCCCAATCTCTTAATCTCATTCAGCAATGATAAATATGTGACAGGAATGAAATAAAGAGACATGTTTCCATTGCTGTTTGTTTTTATTTTCTCAGCTGCTTCCATACTGGGAGAAGACTTTTAAAGTCGACCTCTTCAGGCCTCAGATCGGAATAGTAAATGTCACAGACGTAAGTACAGCAACAAACTCTTGATGTCCACTGGAACACACACACACACAAACACACACACACACACACACACACACACACACACACACACACACACACATGAACACAATGATTTAATAAATTGGATGATGTTTATGTATGTTTTGTTTATATAATTTTCCAATTATTTATAATATATTGTTATATTGGATTTGATTTGATTAGATTACAGAGTAAATACTGCCTATTTCAGAATATACTTAAACAATCAAATCTATATATATAGTTATATGTTTAAGGTGTAAATGCATGTAATTCAATAAGGAACAGAAGAGACAGGGTCCAAAACACAAAACAAAACCAGACTCAGGAATGTGCGTCAGGTTATCCAAAAACCTAAACATGCCTTGGCTCTGGTAGCATGGCTTTCTAGCATCAATACTCTACAGAGAACAGAACAAATGATGGGATTTAAATATAAATCTTAAGGCAAGAGTAACTGAACATAGGTGAACATAATCATCTTAATCAAAAAAGCACAAAACAGGTAGGAAACACAAAGTCAATATGCAGGGAAGAAAATGGGTGGGATGTGGAGTAACATTGCAGGGTGTGGCCATCTTGCTTGTCTGCCTGGGGGTTTTGGAAAATGTGCTGCATCTGACTGGGGCTAAATCGCCAACAGTATCCAAATACTGTTAACCAAATTGAGTATTTTTCTGATTTTTGAAGTAAACACAAACTCAGCAGCAAACATTTTCCCCTTAAAAGTAAAATGTTAATAAGTCTCAGAGCTAGGACCTCAACTGACTCATTCAAAAATTTATTACAGATTTTCAGCTCCAATGCCAATTCCAGAGTGTTATAAACTCTTAAACTGATGTCTGCAAAGAAAGACTAAAATTCATTCAATACAATTTCACAATTTTCACTGTCCAAAATGTTGTTACAAATGAAGGGGAACTGTGTAAGTCAGAGGAAGAGCTTGAAGAACACTTTCAGATAGATCTGCCTGTATTCTAACCTTAAACACAAAGCAAAATACACTAGTGACAGCAAAGACCTGCAGGAAGGTTTAGAGAGCAGTGATGCAAAGCATACTGGGATAAAAAAGCTTTTGAAATTCGACGGGTAGAGCTTAAATTTGTAAGATGCAAGATGGTCTAATAATATTTCCAAAATAGACATAATACTGCTCCTAAATATACTGTGATATTTTGCAGAAACTATAAATATTTTACCTTGCTATTACTTGTGTTTTTATACCTTAAAGTATAAAGACACCAATTTTAAAAAAAATAAACGTGACCTTTGACCTTTCTGTGATCCATTGCTAGGCAGACAGTGAGTGGATGGAGATAGATAGTGATGAGGATTTGCCCACTGCTGAGGAACTGGAAGACTGGATAGAGGATGTGCTTTCCGGAAAGGTCAACACTGAAGACGATGATGACGACGACGACGATGATGACGATGATGACGATGATGATGACGACGATGACGACGATGACGACGACGATGATGATGATGATGATGATGATGATGATGATGATGATGACGACGATGATGATGATGATGATGATGATTAACCTAGAAACTTGAATTCTGTGAAACCAAAACGTAACCGGCTTTTACTCGCTCAGGGACATCTAGATCCTGTATGAGCACCTTAATACCATAATCGTTTTGCACGTTTTTGTGCATAATCTCAATAAAACATCAAACAACACTCTCATAAATGAACAGAACTCAGTGTCTGAAAAGTACTGGCAGCCTTACATTTTTGACATATAAATAATAAAACTGAAAAGTAAATAAAATGGCATCATATATTTTCATGATAAATAAAATCCATAGTTAATACATATATGTATTAACCACTGGTATTCAAACCATGTACTCTTGACATTTTTGAAAGCCCCTATGTAATCTCTGTTAACCTGCCTGTTACCTTAGGATACGATCCATATATTGTTTCCTGACCTTATTTTCTCCCCCTTTTTGGTATTTGTGAGCTCTCTTAGTCTACATTGAACTCTACATTTGTTTATTTGTTCATTTATTCATTCATCTTTCTTAACACTAGAAGTGCGATCCTGGTTTTACATATTTAACCTAGAAGCACTAAGCACCAGTCATTTGACCAATGCAATGTCACTTGAACCTACCTGGCCATTTAATTAGATAACTGCAGAGATGAACATATGTTCTTAATAAAGTGGATGGTGAGTGTATGTATACACTCGCAGAGCATTTATTGGAAACACTATACTAATATTTGGTAGGCACTCCATACCAAATATTTTACAAGATGTTGGAAATATTCCTTTGAGATTCTGGTCCATAGTGACATGATTGCATCAAACTCCTGCAGATTTTTCAGGTATGTTTTTATTCTGTGAATTTATTACATTCAAAATGTGTTTTATTCCAGTAAAGATCACTGAACTCATTGTCATGTTCATAAAGACATTTGAGCAAACTTTACCTTTGTGACATGGTGCATTATCATGCTGAAATTACACATTTGAAGATTGTAAATTGTGGCCATGAAGGTATGCACCTAATAACAGCAGTTCTCTAATATTTAAACAATTTAAAAAGAGAAAGTATTTAAGAGAAGAAAGAGAAGAACTATTTGCCTACTGTGCTTGCACACAGAGGAATGTGACCTCCGCATTTAACCCATCCGTACAGTGAAGCACACACACACACACACACACACACACACACACACACACACACACACACAGTTAACATTAGAGGGCAGTAAACACATTTGCCCAGAACAGGGGTGTAAGGTGCCTTGCTCAAGGGCACCTCTGTCGTGTCTTGCTCTGTGTCGAGATTGAACCTGGGATCTGACGATCACGAGACCGAATTATTGATATTATTGTTATTACTGACCCAAAAGTGTGCAAAGAAAACATTCTCACACCATTAAATTATCTTCACCAGCCTGTTGAAACAATGCAGGGTATATTCAAGAATTCATGCTCCAAATTATGACCCTACCAGAAATGGGAATTTATCAGACCAGGCTTTGTTTGCCAGTCTTTAGTTGTCCACTTCTGCTAAGTCTATGCACACTGCAGCATCAGATTTTTTCTGACAGAGGTGGAACCTGACATGAACTTCTGCTGTTGTAGTCCAATCATCTCACAAATGCTCACCAAATGCTTTTCTGCTCACCACAATTGTATAGAGTGGTAAGTTACTGTAGCCTTTCTGTCAGCTTGGACCTGTCTGGTCATTCTACACTGACCTCTCCCATCAACAAGGCATCTCTATCTGCTGAACTGATATTCACTGGAACTGATATTCACTGGCTACCTCTGTAGGATTTTACGTATTCCATGGCCACCAAATGTTTAGTTTGGTGTTCTAAATATGTGATTCCGATATGGGGGTGTAACACAATAAAATGTACACTAGAATTGTCTCAGACATACGGTTTTATTAGAAACTGGGATGAAGTTCTTATTTAAGAGGAAATGTATGTGATGATCAGAATGGTTTAAAGGAGTTAATATTAATGATCTCAGAGAAAATGACAAGGGAAAGAGATACAACAGCAGAAAAAAAGAATATATACTGTACATGCAAAGGGACACATTTGTATGTATACTTATAAATTAAATTTACACAGACGTATGTACACAAACTGTCAATGTAAACAATATAAAATATACAAGATGACTTCATTTTTTCAGATTTTACAAAAAAATCCTATTGTTTTAGAAATTGGCAGGATAACATGATGGCTGCCGTATACTTCACAAAAGGTACAACCACAAATTTGTCAAGTTGACAGGGACGCATAAGTACACAAAAAGGGCACATGGAATTAAAACAATTCATAATTCTATAAATACATGTATAAAAGAGTTTTCAAGGGCTGTAAAAAAGTTTATTAGGTAGTTTTTCTGCCACATTTGAACTATTAATGAACCCTTTTGGTAAAAAGGTTTTAAGCCCTCTTAAATTAAAGGGTTTATCAAAAAAAGTTTAGGCAGCATTCCTGGGCGTGTTTCCTCTATGGTTTGTGGTTTTACGATAAATATTAACTAATCAAAGAGAAACTGGTGCATTAGAAATGTTCTGAGGAGTTTCTGTGCACTAAGATGACATTGTGTCTGATATTCTACATCAATTGGGTAACTGGGTAAAGTCATTCATCATTTAAAATAAATGGTCAAAAAGTTTCTTAAACCTTTGCTAATGTTTCGGTTGTTCCTCCTCCTTCCCTATTATCGTTTTTAATTGTAGCTAATGTTTCTGTGATCCGTTCTCCATTATTAGTGTGTATTTTGTTTGATTGGCCGGGAAGATATATGACATACTTCCTAATGATCACAGTTCTGGTTTTACACTTTCGCTTGTTCCCTTCCTTAATAAACAGCAGCCTTTATTTCTTTAACACTGCACAGCACGCATACCTACACACGTAAAACACACTCACACTTGCAAATACAAGTATCTGTCTTGTACATAAATACTTTTCATTTCAAAAAGAAACACACTGCGGCGTATCAAAATATGTCCAATATGAGAAATGTGAATTTTAAAAAAAGTCAAAAAAAGAAACACTTGAGTTTATTGTGTATAAAAGTGACAGACACAGCAGAAGGTCAGACAGAGGTCTCTGACTGCACTTGTAGCACAAACTTGTGTGATTTGGGGTGGACGTACTCCTCGCTGATTCTGAGCTGAGGGATAGCCTTGCTACTGACCACAAGGCAAAAGTGGCTGTTTTTGAGCTGAAACTCGATGCCATGACGCAGTGGGCTGGTGACTGATGCCTCACTGACCAGCGTCCACTGCAGAGCCTGCCAACACTCACTGTTGTACTGAAGAGTGGGACCAGGAGTCAAATAGCTCTCCAAAAATGCCTGTTGACCAAATATGACACTGAGCACAAACAGGAGACTACACACTGCTCTAAAAATATCACTTGTAATCAAACTGCTTTTCAATTACTATCTAATGATTTTAATAGTCTTTTATACATTATGATGCTAAGCTATTGCCAAGATCAAGCCTCATGTACTAGTTGAATGTGTAGAAATTTTCTTCTTCTCTTAATTCCTGACAGATCAGAACAGTTTTTTTTTTTGAGAAGTGCACTTGGTAAATCTATGCATATAGATTTTTTTGTCTAAGGGAATCAGTTCAGTGAATCAGCTGTGTTGGTAATGTTTTACTATGTAAATACCAGAAAGATTAAACATATAATTATGGAATAATACCTACACATCATTAATAATTATGTGATTTCATGAACAGCAGAGATTGTTCTTCCAAATAATCTACCATTGTGTGTGTGTGTGTGTGTGTGTGTGTACCTTGGGACTCATGTTGTTAGTAATACAGAAAGCTAGGTGGCTCTGGATGCTGTCCATGCTGTGGCAGTGCTGCTGACGTGTTGTGCGAAGGTACTTCTGTAGTGCACGTGCCATTGAGGGGAAAATGGCCTGTGCTGACTCACGTGCCTCCATCACGTCTCCTGGTGGTTTCTTTTTTTCCTCCTCCTGCAACCGGCGCACGTGTGTAAACGCCTCCTCTACTGCCACCACCAGCCTTGAGAGCACATTTAACACATATTAATCCTGTAACAACGTCATGTAACCTACAGCTGGAGCAACCATCTGATAAACCTAGTGAGCTGATTTAGTGATACACTGAATTCTAGACCACTAGGAACTTTATCAACATGTATTATAATGCCAGTATAAACATATCACTATCACTATCACAGTTCTGATCTGCCCCCATCGTTCACTTACCGTGCCCTGCGTTTGCGGACTCTTCTCTCATAGTCAGCCTCCTCATAGTAAAGCTCGCTGTGGCTGGTGTCTTTGTGTCTGGCTGCAGCAGCCATCTTGGCTCGAGATTGACTCGCTGCACCATCACTGCCAGGACCTGACAGGATGAAGAACAGCAGGATGGGATCTTAGAGCTTAAGATCAGAGTGAGTTTTAACCTAAGAAATCATAACCTGACCACTGTATAATAACTCATACAGCTGTATTTGCTGTTAGGAAGAAAGCATTTCAGAGGATGCTGGAAAAAAATAAATGATTGGGTTTTGTAACAGTATGTTATCACCCCAAAGCTGATTTTCAGGACCTCCCAAAACACTTTATTTCTCTTATACCAATGAAAGAAACATTTCAGGAATTCAAGAAAGATATCAAGAAGATACTTTTTATCCATTAGTAGCTACTTTTAATGTTGTGAAAAAAAAGTTATTTTCTGTTTCTGTTCTGTTTCTGTAAGTTATACTAGCACATGGTTTCTTTCGGTTGAAATTAATAAAACAAAACAAAACAAAACAAAAAAGCAACAACCAAATAAATAAATAAATAACAAAAAAGTTAAATAGTCAAGTCAAGTGTACAACAGCGCTGTGGTATAAATAGTATTAGTTACATGAGGTAGTGTAGCGATTAACATATAAAATGCCACAATCAAAATTTCCTTGTACATAACTCCTTATAGCACCCAATGTACCTGCTGTAGTTCTGTTATATAGCTTTAAATATTTACATAGTAAAACTAATCTTATTAATAGCCCGTGGAGAAAATTGGGCTGATGGGAGGTCTAGTATGACTACAGGGTACCAGGTATGACTACTGTACCAAGTTTCAAAGTCCATTATCCGGGGGTTACTGTTAGAGCCAGTTATGCTGGTGTAATGGTGTCTTGTCTGCTATTAAATAAAGCTTATTTAGTCTGGTCCAGTTGGATTAATTAGATGAACACAAGAGGGCAGCACTGTACCTGGACAGGATAATGCTGAATGAATCCCAAAACCAAGCCATTTAGCCACATACTATAAGCCCAAACTATGAGCACAAACATTGAATCAAATGATAAAAAACCCACTGATTTACTTCTGAGATTCTCTGATTAAAATACATTCCCCAAATTTGCCTATTTGGGGAAATAAAGAAAGTCCTCCAGGGGACGCTCCCTCATGAAACTGGTTGAGAAAAATGTCAAGAGCATACACAGCTTCATCAGATGTCTCTTTTAAATTCTGTTCTAAATACAAAATATAAAATCATTTGATTTGATTAACATATTTCATAATTTTTTATTTGTAATTTCAGTGTTCATGGCATCAATATCACTCTAATAGTAGAAAATAATAAGAAATAAATGAAGAAAACTGTAATATGCATACATTTTGAATGGTACTGTATATACAGGATCACCTGACAAATCTCCACATAGTTGTACAATGAAATACATAAGATTATGTTATTGGCACTTTGTAGGGTAGGTCCAGGAACTGAGTGGCTAAATATGCCTTCTGTATAGGCCAAATACCAGCTTGGTATCTTTTTGATGTGGGATTAAACGTGTGAATACAGTGTGTGTACACGGGCCAAGGGATTGTTTTCTTTAAATTAGGTTTCCCGAGTCAGATAAGAAAAAATAAGCTTTTCAGCAGAAACACGACTAATGAATATTCTCTGGATGAATATGTGCTATTGTAACTGAAGCAAATGTTGGATGAACTCCTGATGGGTGAAATTGCCTCCAGGGCAGACACACACACACACACACACACACACACACACACACACACAGCAAGAGAGAGAGTGGGCACTCAATGCATTCCATGGTTTTAACTTACAGTCTAAAAGAAAGCTTTTGGGATTAACTTTAAACGATTCAGAGAACATGGACAGAAAAACACACACACACATAAAAAATATCAAAAATATCAAGCAACAGACTAGATAATAATCCTAATATTCAGTCATCCTTAAACCACAGGAATAAAAAGAACTTGTGTGTTTCTGTACTTATTTTACATATGAGATAAAGATTTATTGCTTTTGTTATTAACATAGTGTATAAATCATATACATTATACATACATCAATATTCTGAACTCAACTAATTAGATTTTTTTTTGATTTAGGGATCTATGTATCTGAAAGCCTAAGGGATGTTTGCTTTGTTTAAACTGAATCTCACACTTCCTGCTGTAGTTTTTGGTGCCAAAGATGATGACACCAAAACAGAGATGAAAATGAGATGATGTCTCCGTCTTATCTCAAACTTGTTCTTAGAACGCCTTTCTGAAATGGACTGTTAATCATAAGCAATAATACAATATTGCATGAACAGTGCAATGGCATGAAGAAAGCAAAGTAGAACCCACCGTCCACATTGTAGACCTTTAAAGCAGCCAAGTGCTTAGCTGTCCGCGATTTAGCAGCAGTAAGCAGTGAGGCATTATGTACTGAGAAATCCTTATAATAATGCTCCAGGACCACCAGAGCTGCCCTCTGAATACTACACACAGAAACAGAGGATAATGAATGATGTTAGCCTAAAAGGATTCAGTCAGTGGCATATTAGCTAAAGAGGTAATGACAATCTACAGTGTTTCCTTCAAAGCTACACTCACAATACACATTAACAGAATGCACTACCAGTGCTAGAACGCATAAATCCTAATGTGAGAGGAGAAGCTGGTGAACTAACAGACAGGGTGAGCAGAATGGACAGAGCATGAACAGAAATGACAAATCACTGAAAAGAGAAAGAACAAAGAAGTTACAGAGGCGTGGAAGAGACGGGGTGGGGGGGGGGGGTAG
>JAOVVF010000047.1:24547087-24560566 GCA_028565595.1 Duopalatinus emarginatus
CACACACACACACACACACACACACACACACACAAAAGACCTTCTAAAGAACAAAACAATTTCCTTCAGCCCCCTGCAGCAGCACTGTTTTGCTTCTAGCCTTTACAAAGGTAGAAACACTACTTAGACAGATTCTGATTATTTCTATTAACATGATGATTAGGCTTTATACTGTCAAATTGTTACATAAATCTTGTAAGGATATCAGAGTTTATGGTGGTTATGTGTTTGATGGCATGATTCAACAAAACTAATTTACAAGTAATCAGCCTGATTACTGCTTCTTTTGTTCAGAATCCAAACCGGGCATAAGTTCAGCAAGCTTACAACAAACTTAATTTCGTCTGAGTATTTCTATTGCTGACCTTTGCATCTAATTGGCTATTTATTTCTCTATTTCTCTTGCTCTCGTTCATTCTCACTTTCTCACTAGTGTTCAGTTGAGCTGTAATCAGTGTTGGTGTAAGATTTTATAAGACAAAGTGACAAAAGCATTTTTCTGCAAGCATTTAATTAAACTTGTTAGAGCACTGATCTACATTCTTTATGAATAGACTTAGACGTATGCAGGTATTCACAGACCCTTTCACAAATACGCCTACAGCTTCTAAAGTATGTTAATTACAGCATCTGTAGGCAAAAGTAAAGCGGACTCACCTGAGGCTCTGTGCTAGCCGGGGTCTGTTCTGTCGCTCCTGTCTGTGCAGACAGGCTGCTAATGGTGACGTTCTTGTCGGAGCGATTGCTGCCATCATGACTGCGTGGTTTGTGTCGATCCTTACTGCGATCACTACATGCCACAAACACACATGGACAAAGGTCAGGGAAGTACTGCTGACATCAGTGCAGTAGGAGGATTTTTGAGGATTTGTCAATCACTTTTTCTTTCTGTGGGATTTATTGAAAGAGGACAATAGGTGCTAGGGTTTGGACAGCATATGGGAATTAAGGTTAAATTCTTTTAATATGCATTTTCATAGTATTCCATCAATACAAAGTTTTCAGTATTATGCATCATCAAGGCAGCAAAATAAAAAGCACAATCTGAAAAAAAGCAGCAAAACTTCTTGCCATCTTCACAGTAACTGGAGCAATGTCTGTATGGTTTCTGGAGCAGTAAAAACAAGCCCACTGACACATTTGCCTCTTCCTCCTGTGATTGAGCAGCTCTGTGTTGGTAATTGGAGCAGTAAAAGTGGGATAACACTTTTATAAGGGGATAAATTAAAAGCTTTTGTAAATAATAATGCAAGTTTACCAAGAGAGTTCATTTTTAAGCATTGATAATTATTCACAATTTAATACAAATCCAGATACAGATGTTGCACACCAACTAAAAGACTTTTGTGCCAACGGTAAACACAGCAGAACAGTTGACACCCTGCCTAAGATTCTAAGTTTCAGCATTCAGCTTATTGTGCAAAACAATAGTATGTGAGTTGGATTAGGTGCTATTGTATTTAGGCTGCTGAATGATGAGGATGGATACCATAATGTAAAATCATATCTATATCAAAAGCATATCTAAGCATATTTTATCTTGTAGGCTATAATATGTGATAAAGGCATACTTATCCTCATAAATGTGGATGTGTGTGTGTGTGTGTGTGTGTGTGTGTGTGTGGCTGCTTCCACTTACCTGTGTCTGTTTGACCCTCGCGAGTGCTGGGAGTGGCCAGAGTGGACAGAGTCTGTGTCCATGGCAATGTTGTGTCTTTTCTATGACTGGTCCAGGGCTTTGTGTAGTTTGGCCACAGGATTTTAAAGGCCGCAAGTCTGGAAGTCAACACCAAGTTATGGTTACACCAATTTACTGTCAACCTAAAAGCGAGAGAAAGGAAGAAAAATTTATTCAGAAAGCTCTTGCTCTGGAGCTATTGTTTGTACATTTTTTGTCCTTGCCACCAAATATTTAGATACTTTGTCCTATAGGAATTATACATGTTTTGGTGGTATGGGTGATGTTGATGAAGATTTGGATAAAAAAATTACAGTTTCGGTTAGCATCAAATAACTGGGAAAATATTAACCATGTATGCTAGGCTTTTCTCATTCCTTGCTGGAGATTGCTGTTCTGCTTTATATACGTAATTACCCCACTGCATTACCCCCACCCCCATTTTACCAGGTCATGACCCCAAACTTTGTAACAAAACAGTGAAAACAGTCGAACATATGTAGGGCAATCAACACGACTTTCCGCTGAGATATATATTTGCTATTCTTATCTCAGGCCTGCCAGCTTCCTACATTCCACAGCACCTACTCTGAACCCAGTCCTGAACAATTAGTAGAACATGTTTTCCCACTCATATATCCAGAAAGTGTACGCAAGCAGGGTTAACCAAGAGAAACTGTGCTTACTTAAGTGCATGTATTTCACAACGTCAATATTTTATATTGATTTTAACATATTTCTGGTGCTTACTAGTCCAGCTAACTCTTTATCCTGATTACATTCCATCCCTAAACACACCCAGACACAGACACTTCCCTATTCATACTCCATCATCCCCTCCCTTGCAGTCCTATGGTCACTGCCGTCAATATGGGAAATCTGAGCTGGGAGACACACTTGTACACACACACACACACACACACACACACACACAATTCCTCATGAGTTACCTCATGCTCCGGTGAAACACACACAAATAATTCCACTGGGATTAGGTCACGGACACTCAAAACCCCACAAACACCATGCATGCAAGGACAAGTAGCTTTTCTAATTATTCTCATTTTCTCACTGATTTAAGCAATGTGTCTTACTTTTGCTCTTTATAAAAAAGCTTAGCGGTTGCCAAAAGACCGCATAAATCTTATTTCTAATGTCAAACAGCAAGCAAAATGTGTGTAACTGAGATATATGAGCCACTGTAAATCTGGAATATGGGCATGGTGAATAGAAGGCAACAGATACACTGAGCTACAGCAGATGCCCAGTCCAGATGTCTCATTATCAAAAGGATACACCACTGCTGATTCCTGTGTGAGAGAATAGGAGAGGGAAGGAGGGAGGGGTGACAGACTGCTGGTGCAGAAACCATGAGCTCTACAGCAACAGGGATGGGCTGGACAAATCATATCTGTACTTCACATTGTGACAATTGATAAAGGAATACGAAATAAAATGTCAGGGTTACAACAGAATAGGGACACAGTTTTTTGTTGGAATATTTTCATATAAATCCATATTTCTTGTTTTAATGCCTGCTTCTGAAATCAAACATTTCATGTGCATGGACCCACCCTGAGGCCAGATGAGGCCAACATATAAGTGAAACTGGAAGTTGAGGGTAGAACTAGTGATTTGACAAGCTAAGGAGGTCATGCTGAGCGATTTACAGTATTGTAATAATGAGTCCATTATAGAGAGTATACTGGGAAATGGAGCAAGAGAAGAGAGCCTGCGGGCAATGATATTTAGCTTTCAAAACTCTGGCTTTATTCAGCCATTACACGTACAGAGTCAAGGTATGCACACACACACTAGGAGGTGCACTCAAGCATTAAAAACTTGAACATATGTTAGAAAAACTAAGCAACATATTAAAAGTTATATGGCCAAAGGAAGAATAATGGCAGAAAATGAATAGCAAATCTTTGTTGTCTTTTTGGAAAAGCCAAAAGACACTATACTCACTTAAAACAGTAAAATTCATTGTATATATTTATCAGTATTACCTTGACAAAACCTTAGTTCTTTAATTCCTGATTTTTGCTTGATATCATTGACAACTTCCTTCCTCATAACTTTGATTGAGTATTCACCAGTGCGGCTCTGCTGATTGGTCACTGGTGTTATGCGGTAAATCCAGGGACTCTGGTTAAACCTGCCCAAAGTAAGGTTTGTCCTCCTTTGCTCCCATTAACTCCCATGTTATACTCCAGGGCTAACAATCGGGTGGGGTATCAACCATTTATAATAGACTTTACCGGAAGGCTTGGAGAGAACTATTATTAGTATTATTAAAAGCATACATTATTATATTTACATGTATTTATGTACATTTTTAGAGAGGATGGTCCTCCCTTTCCTCAGTGGACAAGCTATATATATATATATATATATATATATATATAAAATGTATGTGAGGATTACATGAATTAGGCTAAACTGAACTAACTGATGTTTACCTATTCAGCCATTTCACATTATCACAATAAACCCTTAAGCCAGGCCTCTGGGTAGGTTAGTTCAGTGTGGCCTTGATGTGGCTAATCTGTCCCTTTCACTGTAACATTCAGTTTAAAAAAAAACTCTGAAACCCAGCATAGTGACAGATAATCATTTAATCTATTTTCCCATTCTCACCAGCTGTATGCATGTGTGCAGTAAAAAGAAGGGTAAGGTGATGTGTCAGACTGTTGAAAAATTGTTATGTTGCAGCTTTCTGGCTTGTTATGTCAGCATGTGTTACAGTGCCAGAGTATAGCAGAAATCAATTATTTATGTTCTCTGACATACAGAAGCTGGGAGTGTGTGGAGTTGATTTCTGATGTGAGGAGGACAAGCAGGTTTAGTAAATTGTTTACATACCAGCCCCCGGTATTTCTGCAGTGCTTTGTTTTGTTTCCTGCATTAGTCCAAAATTCTATACTAATAATTCCATACTATAAGGATGTGGTCTGGTTGCTGGTAGGCACTATTTAATGCTAGAAAATCGTTCCAGAATCAGGACAAATTGGGTGTGGAAACAGTAACAAAAATGTAATATAGCACAGTGTAGAATAAAAAATATCAGCTATTCAGACTTTATTTGAGAAAAGAGAACAACACAACTCATGGCTGAAATGGTGGCCGAAGATTTTTTTGTCATCTTGTCACCTGTGACTCCTGTATATTCTGTCTCTTTCAGTCTGCATTAATGCACACATTAAGCTTGCCATACTTTTGAATGAAAGCACTTTAATAACTGCTTTATATCCTAGTAATTGAAGTTCTGGGAAGGATGACATGCACACACATTGAAACGTTGACTTTCCCAGTAAATTTGAAGTAAACAAATTTGTCCTGCCCTGTATGAGTGACATAATGCGCTCTAAAGCATGCTGATCTTGGAAAATAACAAACTGAAAAGATACAGTTTACCACACTGCTTTGCATTGTGATGCACTTTGCATTCGCTTCATCCATTATTTTCTTCCATCAGGTTGCTTTATTGGTCGATATTCATTACACATCCACTTGGAATCTTTCAGATGTACAAGAGACAGCTCTCGGATGACTAAGGGATTACCAGTTTACAAACATTAAGTGGAAAGTGAAAACAGTGGAGCTTCACACATGCTGAACTTTTCTGAGATCAGGGCAAATACTCTCTCACTGGTAAAAGGGAATTTAGGTCAGCTGTATTTCTTTGTGATGTTCTGCTATATTCCCAATCCCATCTCTGTGCCTGAGAATGTGACATTACTGTTAATTAGTTGGAAACAATTCACTTTTGTCCGGTTTGAATGCTTCATATTCGGGTCAGTGAAAGTAGACAGAAATCGTGAAGGAGCACAGTCCATAGAGATTTGTGTTTTTCTTCTTGTAACACACCAAATTTAGCCTGTGAAGCCAGTGATAATTAGCTAATGAGTTCAGTCAAGTGTGTTAATGGAGTAAAATGCTAAATTGTGTAATAATGTGATACTCCAAGCCTAAACTTTATCTCTGGTTAAGAGTGTATCTGTTGTTTGAGTTTACATGTACATACCTGACAGATCGCACTAATAATCCATAACAAATGTCTGCAAATAATGAAGAAGACTGATGTTAAGTGATCAGTACAGCTGATTCAGGATAGACTAGGCATACATATTCATACAACTCATCAGTGACACAAATCCACTCTTCTTGCAAATAACCCTCTTAGCCTTGGCTCCCAGACAATATTACACCCAGACTCACTAACCTCAAGTATGAAATATTAGCATTACATTAAATTGTATATCGAGCCAGATGTGATTTATGATGGACAGTGGAGCTAGGATTCTTTCACAGAGCCTGGAACCCATCAGATTTCATGCCACTAGATTTGAAGGTGAATTGGCACCCGACATGATTACAGAATTCATGATGGCGGAGGTTGTTAACACCCTAAGACCATCAACGGCTGGGTAATGACTTACATCAATCTCTTTCTTTCTCACTGCTTGGGGCAAAATTAGCACACATCTTGATGAAAAAAATTACAGCTCATCAGCCTTTGAAGAGCAAGGTTCATTTACTTCAGACGCAGATAAATCACTGTGCAATGCAGAGTCTGCACATGTGCACTCCTTTCTTACAGCTGCAGAGTTTGATAAAAACTTGGCATTTGGAAAGATCTGTGGTCTACAAAGGAAGTCTTTTACCCCCATACTACTCTGATCTCTTTCTACCTGCACCTCATGGCCTATGGAGAGAGGAATAATCGGGTGCTTTCCCCTTGCTGCCTGGCCAAAAACTGAACATCTGCTGAGCAGCCAGTGTGCCTTTGAGAAGAGGAGACATATCTAGTGATAAATTAATCTCTGTGGTGTTTTCAGTACATGTGGAGTGTAGCACCACCCAAACCCATGCAGTCCAGTCAAAGCATTGTTCTTGTGCACAGTAATCATATGGATGGAGAAATGAACAGCGGATGCAGCGCGCGCAGGAGGGGAACACTAGATCAGCTCGCGCTACACCCGCTGTGCGGAAAAAGCGCATCATTATAATAATAATAATATAATAATGCAGTATAATAATGCATTTCTATGAACTGAATACATGACACACTGTATCTCAGATGGTGTGCCGTTTTGGCATTACACAGTCCGGTGGATGCGCTTCCAGACGCACCAAAAGGGGCCACAAAATTCCTATGAGGCGCCGTGAAAATCACGTTCATTATCAAATACAGATTTCATACCACACACACACACACGCGCGCGCGCGCGTGACTTCCATATAGTCCAAACGTTCATATATCAGCGCCTATATTAGCTTGAATAGGTGATATTATATTATAGGCTATAGTAACACTAGATACAATAGGCATCTTTTTTATTCACCAACAGACCAAAGGTGATTAATAGCCTAGACCGCTTCAACCAACCTAACACACAAAGAATAATGTCACAGAAACGATGTTAGAAGAACACACTTACCTTCTCGTCTAACGAACATCCCCACAAAATACACACAAACGCGCAGAAAGCACAAATCACCTCTGTACACAGCACATATGAACCCGACTGAAGCAAGCAGCGCACCTTTTTCTTCCCGAGCAGATGGGCGGTGTGATACCTTTACCTCCCGCTAGAGGGAGTGTTAACAACACTTACAGGAATGAATGGTTTCATCTGAGGTCTTGTGAGTTCCTGCAGGTAGGCAACATACTGCTTCTCAGTATTCTGAAGACAGAAGCTACTGCCTGGAGCCTTGCACAGTCCAGGAGTGACCTCCGCTGACCCCCTTAACCTGCACATGTCTCTGTGTTAATATGATCTAACACACCTGCCTTGGTTGGTGAAGGATGTGTGTGTGTGTGTGTGTGTGGGGGGGGGGGGGGGGGTGATGGTGACATCATATACCAGGTACCTTTACTACTGAGAGTAAAATCTTATTCTCTTTTCCTCTTTCTCTTTATCACACACATTCGTTTATTAGGTTGGAGAACAGGTTACAGACAGGGTGAGGCTGCTCTAGGCCTTGAGTTAATCATTTAAATAGATACATTGTAAGCATAATTCACTTATAGGGAGTTGTAGTGATAGGGATTGTTCTACACAACAAGCTTTCCACCTGGATGAACCTGAACATCTATTAACATTTATTACAACTCAGTCTGTAATAATAGTTATCGATCATTAACTAACATCAGTCATGTGTGTGTGTGTGTGTGTGTGTGTGTGTGTGTGTGTGTGTGTGTGTGTATGTGCACACATGTCATGACTGGTGCCTGATTCTAGTTGCATTCCTGCCTTGCCATCAGGTCCAACAAAACCCTGAATAGGATAAACAGTAAATAAATTCTTTAGGGCACGGTACACAATCTGTGCATGTCTGTACCCAAGGTGATTGCTGCTTGTTGTTGATTTTAATATCATCCCACTTTGCTATTTAAAATGCCAGTAATTTTATTTCTCAAATTCCAGTAAGCATCAACCGTTCCGTGTCCACCTCATTGTTTAGTCAATTAAAGCCTGATGAATAGTTTGCACTCAAAGACATTATGATCACTAGCTGTGTACTCTCACATGATTTAATATTTTGCTATAGAAGCTATTTTAATGACTACAAAGAGTACACAATCATAAATGAATAACAAGGGGACAGATCACATAAGATGGAGGGGACTGTGGATTGATGTTTGAGGTTTGAGCTTGGGAGGTGTAGAGCGGTTGGTGTGTTTGTGTGATCCTTAGAATGTATTTTATAACAATTAAACACTATTACCCATCCAACTCAAAAAGTATTTAAACAACAGACAAGTAGTAGGTAAGATGAAGCATTCTGTGTCACTTTTACGCTGCCCGGATTGGGTGACTCCAAGAATAACACTGGTATAGGGAGACAATCAAATATTGTTTCACAGATATTCTCAGGAGCACAAGCAAATACAGAAGAGCACTGTTAGGGTATATATAACTTTTTGAACTTTATATGTACATATAGCCTATAATAATGTTAAAAGACACTCTTCCCCCAACTTTAAATGTAATATGACATTTTGCCATAGTGGCATGTGACTTACAACTGTTTTCCAAGCCATCTTTGACAATAAAATGCCTAAACAAGAAGCTAGCTACCTACTAGCAAGCATGCTTACTGAGGTGACAGAATAGATGATGCAGAGATTAAATTTCACTAGGTGCAAGCATAGTAGGTCAGTCACTTTACTTTCCCTTTCACTTATTGTCACAGGACAGATCCATAGATGGCGATATCTTTGAGGCCATGATTTGGTCAGTGCAGACAGAGATAGTGAAGGACAATTATACAAAGCTATTTTTTAAAACCTTATTAACTGGAAAATATATGGGCCTTTGGAGTAAACATACACCCCAACTTCCTTTTGGTACAAGTTTATAAGAGTTACTGTTTATAATACAGGATAATATATCATTTAAAAAGAGTACAGATGATGGACATTATAAAACCTAGCAATATATCAATATACTCTAACTGCAATTTATATCATGTATCTTTATTATTTGTTTATTTATTTTTCAGAACAGCTCTGAAATGTCATCATTCATGAAAAGCCCCCCAGGTCCTAAAGCTATGGTGGAAACTCCTCTATACTCCTCCATACTCACTGTCTGAATTTCTCTTCAGGTTTAATGATGTGTAGGTCTTGTGACAAAGAAGGCAAAATAATGTGTGTTCATCTGTATGAATAGGGGTGTTCATCATGCAATTGCAGTGTAATATCAAGTTTGTTTGAAATGGCCTCATAACGGTAGTTCAGGTAGTTACCTGGCATGAAGTTAATTCAGTTTGCTTTGCTAACCTAACTGGTTATCCAGGGCAGTCCTTTTACTGTTAATAGATGCAGATCTAGGAAAATGGGACACATTTGCATCAGATTAAATCAGTATCATGATACACATTTTAAAATCAGTATAACAATCAAATGGTTTGTTTTTGTGCCAGAAGTTATGTGATGGGTTTTGAGAGAATCTGATATAACCTCATGCTTTAAGAGTATTCAGTGGGGACTGGATGACTGAAAAGCTGATTTTTGTTGTTGTTTGTTTGTTTGTTTGTTTGTTTTTTTGGAAGAAATTTTGGAGACTGCCACACACACACACACACACACACACACACACACACACACACACACAGTATTAATGTAGTATTATGACATAAGTATTAATGCAGTTATTAATGCTATGGATAACCCTTTATAATGAAAAATAACCCCTTTCTTTTATTATTTGTTTGTTTGTTTTTGTTATATACTGTACATAATTTCGTTTTAGTTGCTAAGTCTTCTAATAACCAGCAGATGGCGCCATATAACACTCTGTAACCGCGCCTCTTCAATAGCTCTTGACTCATTGCCGACTCTATTACAGCCCTGATGACAGCTCATTACTGTATAATTACATTTCACGGCAGGACGATTGAGGGGGGGGGGAATTATCCCCCAGCCCTCCTAACTTATTCACCATATACAATTTCAAACAGGCCAGTCACTAACATAGGACAATGTCCAGGCAATTTGGTCCCAAAATGTGCATTTAGATGGAAGAAGTGTTGTGGGATGGGAGAGGATGGGATGACAATGAATAGTGTAAAACGATGTTGATGTCTGATTACAGATTAAGTCACTTCTAAGCATGAATAACTATTCTAATACTGGTCCAGATGCCATCATAGCAGACACTGCAGACTGAGGCTTGTTTCAGTAAACAGGCCTACGCAATATCTGAATGATGGGTATCGTTCAATCATTGCATTCGTGCTTTTTATTTATAGCAATTATGGGCCTCTGATCTTCTAAAATGTCAAAATATGAACGTGTGCATTATGCCTGTGTAGAACATGTCTTGAAATATAACCACTCACTCACTTTCAGTATCAGCTCTATTCTTAGGGAGCCTTTAACCAGGAACACTGGATATGAGGCTGACATGTTTTCAGAATGCATTTTTTTATTTAGTCTGAATTTCTACAGACTTCCTCAAGTATAATTTTAAAAGTACAGACATTACAAAATGTAAAATCTTTGGAAAATTTCCTTTGTCTTCTGTAACTGCTTTGAGAATCCTGAGAACACTGGACTTGAGGTGCAATGGGATAGGATGGGATTCCAGTCCATGCACCTATTCATTCACAGCCAAGACCATTTAGCTTAGCCAGTCCATCTACCAACATGCTTTTCAGTAATGGGAAGTAACCAGACAACCTTAAGGAAACCGATGTGGAGATGATGAAAAAAATCACACAGACACTAACTAGAAGCTTGGGATCAAAACAGAGGCCCTGGAACTGTTAGAAAGCAATGCTATGTGTTGAATCACCATGCTGCCCTCTGACCATAGTCTCAAAAGAAAAAAGTAATCAATATGTTTTTACTTCCTGAGAAAAGGATTGTGGAGAGGTTTACAGCTGTCACAAAGCACATGCATAATGAAAACTGACACATTTTTACATTGTTGAATTGCATCCATTTTTGAGCACCAGTACTTTTCCACATCATTTTCCATTAAAAAAAATCAACCTTTCTTAAGCACACTTTTCCTGCATCATATGGGTCTTGCTAGTTTATGAACATGTAACTCTTTTCAGACTGACATTATTGTGTAGCCTACCATATTTTCTATAAAGTGGAGAGGAAGTGGTTAAATGATCTCCCTAGGAAGTTAAAAGATTTAAGTAGTCTCAGGCAGCAGTTGCCATGTGTTATCAGGTTTGCTGCTGTCTACACACTCTACTTCAACACTTCTGTACAAAAAAAGAGACATATTTTAGAGCCAGAGGAGGCAGCTGTATGTACCTGGATGAAGTCCCACTTTATATAGGCTGTTCATGCCTTACCACTGTGTATTACCAATAGGAAACCATAGTCCAACTGAGATTAAGATAAACACATCACTATTAGTATTCCTATTTTCAAAATGTATATGGAGTATATGCATGTTAAGCATAGCTGTGCATGCGTTTTAACAGGCTCATAGAGAGAACAGATTTCCTGTTTGCATGTGGGGTCATGAACACTGGCTACCTGCACAGTGCATGAGCTGAGACCTAAACAGACTGACTGGCATATGGTTCTACAGCAGGGCACTGAGCCACATCACAATTCCCATACAGGCATGCATACCTTCACAGGGATTCAGTGGGCAATCACTTTTATACACATACTTTATACACATATTTTAGTTAGTGCAGTGGTTTAATTTTCACGTCAAATCAAGAATTTTTGTGTAATGTTGAACATGCATAAGTGTGTTCAGGGGTGGGGGTGTTTTGGGTTGTTGAACCCAGACAGAACCAAAAACTGGCAGAGAAGAGCTGTTAGTCATACAGAACATTAAACAGGCATCCCCCTTGCTCTCTTTTTATTACCTAAATTATATAACATGCTATAACACTGAAAAACATGAAGTAAATAACATTGATTATCTCATGGCAATGGAATCTGTCAAGGGATGGGATATATTAGACAGCAAGAAAACAGTCAGTTCTCAAATCTCATGTGCCATATAAGTGTAACAAACTGAGCAACTTTGACAAAGTGTGATGACAAGCTGAATGCACCTCAGCATCTCCAAAGCAGCAGGTATTGTGGTCCAAGGAATTACAATCAGTGAACCAGTGACAGGGTCAGGGGCCCCCAAAGCTCACAGACATGGCATAGGGGTAAAGGCTGGTCCAATTCTGTAGAAGTTCCACAGGATCTGTTTTTAACATCTTGGAGCCACAGACACCATGACAGGTGGTTTTGATGTTATGGCTGATTGGTGTATGGTTCAAATAAATGTATGCGCTGACTGAACATTTAAGGAATTAAGTTTTTTTTCTGTGCATGGAACCTTTGACTACACCAGTTGGCTTAGGATTTTCAGTCAATATCATTATGTGTGACATTAACTAAATATGCCAAATTAATTGATCAAGTAAAATTATGCTAGATGAACATGTGTCATCTATAGTATATGGCGTCTCTAACTTCCATTTACCCAGGTTTGCAATAACAAAACACATTGGATTGAATGTTTAATTTCAGTGATCTTTTTTTCCATCCAGACATGAAATTCAATTATTATTATTTTTGCAATACAAAATGACACTAAAGGCCCTGAAGTGGGCATCTTTGGATATAAAGCAGTTATGAAACCATAAAGTTTTGTACCATAAAATTTAAGACTCGGAATGAAAATGTAAATAAATAATATATAGAAAATAGCTTGTCTGTAAAACAAAAATAAATAAACAACTTTTTTTCTTTTGCTCAAAGAATGCATCTTTCTGAATTTACATTACAGCCTTGGCATTAGATTATAGTACAGTTTTTTGTATTGCCAGTAATGAATATCGAAATCAATTAATCTGTCAAAACAGTAAATTGCTTAATCCCCAAAGGGATTTTTCTTAGTCTATTTCTTTAATCTTATACAGAGTTATATCAAGAAATGATTGTGTGTCTGTTACAAAGTACTTTGTAACAGAGGAAGTGCATTTTGTTACTATGTGGATATCAACAGTATCACTTCCTTCACTGATATCAAAGAGCTAATATAGCATTAAATATCCAGATGTGCAAGCTTAGAGCATCAACGAAACCTTAAACACAATAACTTTACAATATAAATAACTGTACATTTACTAAACACTTTCCACAGACCTAGTTTAAGAGCAAACAATAAATTAAAAATAACTTATCCAACTGTGTAACACAACCACACAGAAAACATACAAGTCTGATTACAACACAAACATTAAATAAAGAAGATTTGGAGATCATGATGATCTCTCAGGTCTCCAGGCTGCTGTAATCTGTGTGAAGGTTT
>JAOVVF010000047.1:24615327-24639834 GCA_028565595.1 Duopalatinus emarginatus
TATAAAACACTTTTTCTTCTTGGCAGCTGAGCTTGAGGTTTTGTGTCAGACTACAGCTCAATTTTTAGAGTCTCTTAGCAACAGCAGCAAGTACAGAAGAGAGCACAGAAACACACAACCACACACAGAGAGAGAGAGAGAGAGAGAGAGAGAGAGAGAGAGAGAGAGAGAGAACAGTTAAACAGTTACCTGCAGGTAAGGATCTAATATAATTTACTCTTTATAAATTTACCACATGATGCATTTCAGTATAACTGTATATTCTTGAAATCACATTTCTGCTTACAAATTAAATCATCAAAACTTGTACTAATACTTACTAAGTTTACTGAGAAGTAAACTTATCATGTTTTGTTTAAGTATTATGTAACAAAATGTAGTAGATTCAATGTACACTGTAATGCATTGCATGAGCTAGAGTCTTACTGTTGTGGTCACAACACACGTTAATGTTTTTCACTCCTGCTAATGTGTTAGCATCAGCGAAACAGTGATCACTCTTTTCTTTCCATTTTTAAATTATTTTTTATTTTGACACTTTAAGTATGTATGTTTTTTTCTTGTAACATAGAATAAATGGGTTCCTCTCCTAAAATGCTAAAGGCCTATTTACAACTGTAGCAGTATGAACCCCTCATGTATAATTAAGAACGTAAAAGATACCTGATCTCCTTTTGTATAATTTAGAATGTAAGGTATATCTAATGGAAATTGTCCATTTGAAACACATGGCCGAGAAACCTAAGAGACTAAGAAACATGGCTTAAGTGTTTAAAAATAAAAAAAAACGTTGGTTTTGGTACAATTAAACCTTAAGGCCATGGTTGTTGATCAATTTCACCAAACACTTTATGTTTTAATTGCTTGCACAAACCATCAGTAGGGAAGCACTTATTTACAAGTGCTTAAAGTAACTATTTAAATTAGAGTGCAATATGGACAGTCAGGATCATTGACATGGTAATGCGATGTAAATGAGGCACGTGTTATCAAGTCACATGTATCAGTACTTAAATCTTAAATCTCAATAAAATACCAATAATATACCCTTTAAAGATCACATGCACTTGTAATTGGAGAAGTTGGATTAAATGCATTTTAAATAGCCTAAATATTGCATAACTTCCGCTGCATCTCTGAATTTGAAATTAATAATATATTCAGTGCTTTTGGGATACTGTGGTTATATCTTGTATTTCTTCTTCTCATCTATGTTCATCTTTCTCTATCTACCACAATTTTATTTTCTTAGTCTTTTCACCTTTTGTACTGTACCACAGCATGTTACATTATCCTATAGTCAGCTAACCATCTGTAACTTGCGGCATGACTAGCATATGCACTCCAAGTTGTATCAAATTTCGGAGGTAGACTAGTCTAGAATTTTAATTATCAGTGTAACGTATAGCACCAAGCAACACCAGCAGCAGATGAGCTGCTCATTTGTTTTACTATTTATATGCCAAAGACAAAAGTGTGTTTATGTGGGCGGTAGAGGTGTTGGTAATGTATCTAGCATTAATTTGCTATCAACTTTTGCAAATGCTACTTTGAATAAGCTAGAAGTAGCTAAAAATGTATTGTGCTTTTAAAATGCAATAAGCATAGTGCTGTTTTTCTGGTTATATAATAATGGGATCATGCAAACAACTATCATTAAAATATATAGTTCTTATTTATTATGCCCCAGCAGTGTCGTGTTTCCCTGTGAAGAAACACAAGCATTCTATAAATAAGAGAATACAGATTTAATGTTCACTATATACACTATATGTCCAAAAGTATGTGAACATCTGATCATAACACCCTGCTGGGGAGGTAATATTGTGAGAAAAGCACACAGACCACACATTTTTTTTTTAAAGAAGTAGGCCTTTAACATTGTTGAAGCCTGCCAGTGACTTTTCAGATATCTGTTCAGACAGATGTTCAGACAGAGGCTGTTCAGACATCTAGGCAAAGCTCATGCCACTACCTAAGTCCCAGAACAGATTTCATATTATCTTGGAAAAATGTATTAAACACTTTGTTATATAATTATCTAATTCATTCTATAATGCTCTTTCCCTTATTTTATACAGGTTCCTGAGAATATCTTAGAAGCCAATTAGAAGCCATTACTTCACATTTTACAGTCTCAAATATCCTTCTGAATTCAGTTCAGGATGTTTCCTGTGTCTCCATTAAGCAGCAAGGCATCTCCTAGTACCTCTCTACTATCCTTGCATAGCCCAGTGGAACAGTCAGATTCAGAGGGTCCAGAGAACCAAAAACAGTCTTCCATGGTGTCCTCCCTACCATTACCCTGCTGGGCTACACAGGCCCTTTGTGATTTAGCAGTTAGTGAGACTGAGCTCAGACGGCTTCAGGAACGACAGGCTGTTGAGTCTGAGGTAGTAAGCCGAGGAGTAGATCGTGCTCTGCTAGGAGCGCAAAGGGAGGAACGTCGCCTACTGGAGAGAGTGGAGCAGGATCATAGGGATCTACAGCGCAGACTGGAGCAGTTGCAAAAGGACAATGCAGCAGCTATCCGAGTTGGGCAAGCACTTATAGATCAGCGTCTGCACAAAATCTGTCAGTTACGAGATCAAATAAAAAAAAGCGCAAATGGAAACAATGATGGGGGTGAAGTAGACCAGAGGGCTGATTTGCTTCTTAAGAATGTTGCAGAGCTACTTCAGCCATGGGAGATTTCACTTGCTCTGAAACGTGTGTCTTTCAAGCCCAGTGCCCAACCAAAAGCTGTCACCTTTGGTGAGATTAGGGTCCAGGACCACACTGTTAATTTACCTGTTGGTGCCTGTGGTTTACAGGGACAGATGTGTTCCCTTCATGTCTTTGGAGGGCAGTGTGATAAATGGACAGAGCCAGGAAAAGGAGGTAGAAGCATGCCTGATGGAGCAGGGCCTGGACATAGCCAAATTCCTATTTCATTAAATAGTTGTGTGAGCCAGAGAGCTGTCCGAAAAATCAAACTGTCCGGACAAAGTGATGAAGAATCTGGTGAAGATGTGAAACCACTGTCTCTACATATGGGCCACTGGCACCCAAAGCTGGTCCCTAGTGAGCGTGAATCATCACAGGAGGAAGAGTGTGAATCACCCACATCTGAATCCAAAGGAGAGGAGCTTTTCCTGGCTGTACCGGCATTGCTTAGCAACATGGAATCAGATGGAGAAGAATTTGTGTATCAGCAAAATGGGTCAATTCAACCTCTTCCTTCAGAGGGATCGAGGAAGCAGCTGGAATCTCCATCCCCAGCAAGAAACTGTAATCAACACAAAGGTCCATTCTTATGCAATTTTCATTGTGGAGATACAAAGACAGATAGGCAGCAACAAAACCACTTTAAGGGAAGATCTCAAATTAACTATTCCTCTATGCCATATCCCAGGAGCCATAGAGATCTTGACTCTAGCCACAATTACCAGGATCTGCTGTCACATGACAATCCTTTGTCTCACCTTACTATACCCTTAAATGATAGATACAACCGTGCTCCTTCTCCTGTGGAAAGTGTTGATTCTGGATACACATTTATTGTCAGCTCTTCTAGAAATTATACCACTTCAAATCATAGACTGTCTAGGTCCAGTGGTGAGCTTTCTCATCCACACATCAGTGGAAAAGACCAATCAAGCAAGCGGAAGGTCAGTAGATGCCAGCAGTCCGCAATGTCACCAACTAAATCTGTCCCTAGTCATAGAAACTGTTCACAAAAAGAAAACTCACAAAATAAGAGACACCATTTAGGAGTTTCCCGTTCACTGTCTATGTCAGTTATTGATGGAGCTTCACAAGATAGGCTAAACCAGCACATAAGCACTGGGCACAAGGATGGGGTCAGGTTATGGGCAGACAGAAATGAATCAGTCCTGGAATTTAAGGAGAATGCTCAGAAAATGTCAGCAGAGGAAATGCGTCTTGTTCGACAGTTTGGTAAACAGGGCTCAGGACGTGCAGACTTTACTCTGCCAAGTGGTGTCCATGCTACACCACAGGGGCAGCTTTTTTTAGTAGATTGTGGCAATGCCCGTGTTCAGGTAATTGATCAGTATGGCAATATTTTTCAGCAAGTGACTTCCCCAAGTAATGACCCTGCAGGCTCATCAAGAAGCTGCCGCAATTACTTTGATGTAGCTGTCAATTCCAAAGGTCTCATTGCCCTGAGCTGTGCTGCTGAACGAGCCCTCCTTATATTTAATCGACATGGACGCCTCCTTCAAACCTTTGGAGGGGGACCTTATATTGCTGGGGTGCCACGAGATGAGCTGGAAGCACCCAGGGGAGTGACAGTAACACAAAAGGATGAGTTCCTCGTTGCAGATATTCGCAAAGGCACATTAACTTCCCTGAGACTTGAACCAAAAACAGGCTCCAGACTGGAGAGAACAGTAGTAACTGGATTTCACAGACCTTACCTAGTGGCTGCGTGTCTACACACGGGTGTTGTGGCAGTGTCTGAGCGGGGCAGTGAGACAGGTCGAGAGCCCTGTGTGAAGGTTCTGGGACCTGACTGGAATATTCTACGCATTCTAGGAGTTTGTTCTAGCATGGGACCTGTCCTTACCAGCCCCTGGGGACTCTGCATTGACAGGGATGGAGCAGTGCTAGTAGCAGATTGGGCAGAGAATCATCGTGTGTTGCTATACTCACCTGAAGGGATTGGCAGAATAATGATTACTGAGGGACTAAACAGCCCTCGAGGCCTTGCCTTACTACCCAGTGGGTACTTAGTGGTGTCAGACAGCATGCACCACTGCATCAAGATATACCAGTACAAATAAATAATTAAATGCCATAGCTGCTAGGTTATCATGGTTAAAATATTTCTGACTGACATTTAACTGTATATTTTTATTTGTAGTTTTACATAGGGTAATCAAGCATCAACCAGGCGGTGATGCACCTTAATTAATAATCACAATGTTTTTCCCCACTTCTGCATATAAGCGACCCACAAACATCAATGAAATAACACAATTGCACTGGAAACGGGGAACTTTATTTAAACTTATATCAAGATGTCATAACTTGTGAGCTGTCCTTTCAGCTGTGTTTTTATCAAGCTTTATTATAATTACAGCTGCCCAACCTTATCTTTTTTCATCCTAATTTTTTCATATTTTACATGTACTGCATTATTGTATCTTGTATTTTAGTTAGAAGTTAGATTCAGCTCTGTTTATTTTACTTTTAACTTATTTTACACTTTTAAACTTAAAGTTTAGATTATTTTAACTGTATTTCAGTGTTATATTTTACTGCATTATGCATGGTTATTATATAATTATTATATTATTATATTTTGGTAAATATACCAAACCCAAGCATGTGTGTGTGGTTTATGCTGCGTTAGAATATACCTTATAACCTTATCATGTGGCATTGAGAGTTTCTCAAACAATGTTAAAACAGAAGGTAACAGCAAATAAAAGGTGTCTTAGTCTCCAAGCTCCCTGTTGGGCTTGTTTATTGATGTGGTGTTTTAATGGGGCAGTGCAACATAAGCAATTCTCCACAATAAAAAAAGAGGCACATTCGTCTGCAAGTGTGTTGGTGAGTTGGTGTTTGGTTCTAAAAAGCACATTCAGTTATACCTTGAAAAAAAGGAATGTTTAATATTCTTTATCTGTTAGGTTTTAACAAGTACAGGAATGTAGTTCATCATAGGTTTGTCTTTAATCTATGACACTTTAGGAATGACTGTGGAATCTTGAGAAATGTCTCCAAAACCTCACCTAGGTCTCAAACTATCCAGGAAATTTCCCTTGCAAGCTGTAGAAAAACTGAAAACCTCCCACTGAGAGCAAGAGATGATGACTAACCAGCACACAGGCACTCTCACATACACACACATCTGTTTCTCTGATATATGTTTTTAGACTAGATGCAATGTCTTGCTAGTTTTCATTACAGCAGGATGGTGGAAGATTTATTGAAAATCACCTCTCTAATAGTTTGTGGCAACAAATACACAGTGACTACCAGTAACAAAGAAATTACATTATTTGCCTGTGACCTAGAAGTATTTGTTGTCATTTCCCAGGTTTTAAAATAAAGCTGTACCTCCAGTAAAGTTTCTTTTCAGTGTTGTACTTTAAAATTCTGTTTAATCCAGCTCCTGTGTCTACTATTTCTTCTACCTCCTGTGTACTGACCTTTACCAGAATGTCAGTTTCACACAGTTCCCTATCCCAAACAAATACCAGGTTCACTGTGTATTAGAGAGGCTTTCACACTGTTTAATATAAGGGTGTAAGTGTGAAAAAATGCAAGTAGATGAACTCTCCCATAGAAAACTATGAGCTTGTGGACAAAGACTGCACAGAAACCAGATTAACCTGTTCTAGCTCAAGGTGTTTTGGGAAGTTAAAAATAAAATGCAGTAACTCTTGACCAAACCATTAGCTATTTGTTTTAAAAGACTATATAACCATATACTTGACCGCAGAGAAAAGCTCATTGTGCGTCCTCTAATTCTTCATTAGTGAATTTACACAACTACTGTTAAATGAATTATTATAGCTGGTGGAGTTTAGGTGTTTTTTGTTTGTTTGGTTACAAATACAGCAATATTACTTACATGCTTATACCAGCACCAACGTAATACTATTCAGCCACACTAGCAGTGTAGCATTTGTGCTGAGAGTGGGCAAATAGTATCTGGTTAGCTCTATGGTGGCCACTTTCCACTGATGCAGCTATTAGAGGTTAGCTGACAAAGCAACACACATCAGAATACTATATAACATGCCATGATGCTATTCCAGGGTTGCTGGAACTTGTAGCAACCCTGGCACTTATAGCTGTAAAGCTATTTTATTATCTCCAAAATGATGTTACAAAAGGTAGCATTCAGCAAACAATTGTCTCCATTATAATAATTAAATATTTGTTGCAAAGCTATACATATTCAGCTAAGCAAGGGAAGACATTACAGAGCATAACTGAAGGTTGGGCTAGAGTTAAAAAAAATATCTCCACAGCAAAATTACAAGTGCAACTGACTCGCTACCTTCATCGTGCCATCAGCTAAATAACAGAACAGAAACGGCACACAGTCTGCATTCACTAAACAATTTTCTAAACAGTTTTTCCTCATTCTTTAACTATTTAACTATTCAAACTATTTAAATTTTGGCTAAAGGTGAATGCTCCTAGCAAGACCAATATGTTGTGCTATAATTTGCCTGAAGAATGTGTTCTGGGAGTTGTTTATAGCAGTGTTTTTGTGTGGGTCTGTACGGTCTTGATTAGATTGAGTGTATTTATATACACATTCCACTGTATGTCATGTAAATGAGTCTTTAAAACAGCTGATGCTGTTGGCATTTTGTATCACATTTTAGCAATATTAGGAGAATACTGAATATCAGCATGGTTGTGAATTGGCCACAGGTACAAGGTCACAGGCGGAGTGTCATAGCTAATCAGAACTTTGCTGATATTCAGCATAACCATATGACTGTGAGTGCAGTATAGTTTTTATTTTATTATTATAAATATGCCACGATTAATTATAAAGCTATTAGAAATTAATATAGGATAACATTTTGGACAAAGTTTTTTATTTTTTATTTAAGCTGTGGTAGTGAAATCGATCTCAAAGAGGCTATATAAGATTATACCAGCACATTCTCTATGCCCATATTCTGTCTGTCACTGTCCTACATTGCTGTGGCCACTCACAATCCAATCATTATAATTAATTTAATAAGTAATACTAGTTATAACGTCGTTAAAAGTTTTCGTACAATTTGCATATATCTGTGGACATCTGTGTCTAGGCTGTACAGGTCTTGTGTATGTGTGTGTAGGTGGCATTTTGACTTGTTTGCCCTATTTGCTTTAGGGGATTTCTTTTGAAGCAACAAGCTTGAGAGGCGCAATTAAACAGTCCTCACAGAGTTGTGAGAAAGAGAAAGAGAGAATGTGTCACAATGTATCTACAAACAAAAAATAGCTCATGGAAGAATGTCTGATATTTTCACACATATGAAAACAAGAAAAACTAGGCAAACATTTACCCATTTTGCACAGATACAGCTCAAGTTTATAGTAAAGGCTTTTATGTACATATAGAGGCACTACAGAATATTAGCACGTAAGACACTTGTGCACATTTGAGTGGCGAAACACTTTTTATGGATTTTTTAATGGAAAAAATAAATAACTGACTACATTGTGTTGGTACTTGTGTTCGAGAGAAAAAATCGAGAGAAATAAAAATGTTCTTGCTTTTTAGCTGCAAGTTTGTCACAGTGCATAACAAAATCTGTGATGGAATGTCACTTAAATAAATTCTTAGCATTAGCTTTTACATGAAACGTGAAAGTTATAATATTAATTAAAGAATCTATTTACACTGTGGCATATATAATCAAAACAAAGTATATTACATCTAGTTTAAAGTTTAAAAGCCTTTTTTTGGAATCTCTCTCACAAATATTTGTGGCACCTGCTATTATCCAGATTGCTGGCACCTCCCTAAATCCACAATTTCTATTAATCCATGTAATACAGCCTGCTTGTAAATATTGCAAAGTTATTGACTCAGTAGTGTGTTGATTCACTGTTTACAGGAAAGAAAATATAAATCACATTAAAACAAACATAAATGTACACTAAAGACATTATAAATTCAAGATATAGCCAAAAAATGGTCATCACCATTTCATGGTGATATATCGTTCTATTATACAGGGTTCCCTGTAGGTCCAGATTAATAGAAGAAAATATAAAAAGCAGTCATTGTTTAACCAACAATAACTTTCCCAGTATATTATCTTTAGCTTGTTCTCCTGTCCTTAGATACATCGTGATCTGTAAAAATGAACCCTATGATGCTGGACATATAGGACACCCTGTACTATGCATATATTATGAATATCCTATGCATCATCAGTCACTTGACAGTTACTGTACAACTCCCCACTGTACATGTGCAAAAAAAATATTTTAGGCTTGTCCTCCTTATTATGTTATGTTCTTTGAGCACATATGTCAAACCATTTTCTTGTATGCAACCATATACCCCTGCTGTGTGAAGATTTCCTGTGATTGTATGAGTGTTTGAGACAGTGGGAGCTAGCAGTTGTCCATTGTAATTAGCCACAAAAATATCCAGAAAGTACACAGCATAGGCCCTTTGAAGTCCATCAGTTCTTGGGCCTCTCCTTGGCTGCTCCTCTACCTCACCTCATGATGTTTTTAAGAAAGTCAAAGGATATTGTGTCGTTGGTCTCATCTCATATACGTTTCTCTGCTACCCTGAGTGACTTACATGCAGCAGTTCTTCATAGCACCCTCTCCTCCTTGAGCTCCAAATGATCACGGGTTGCCTACAACAGACAAAGTTGTCATTAGCATTCCAGACATTCTCCTCTAGTAGTCTCTCCTAGAACAAAGTGTCTCTAACTCTATAGTTAGTAATTACTCTGAAACAGTTAATTTTTCACATTTAGTTTTAAACAATATGCTGATAAAAGAAAACATATGCCTTCACCTTAGAGTGGTGTTTCCCTCTTGTAAAGTGCTGCACTGGTTGGCCCCTCAAACTGCAATTTAATGGCTTGTTTGAGGTTAAGCTGAGGGTCTGTGGTTGTGATGAACACAGATTCCTCTAGTAAGGCACCATGTGGAGAAATGGATGAGAGGTCAAAAGTTGGAGAAACTGTTGTTTTTTTTAAGCCATCCCAGCTCTCTTTTTGTGCATGAGACTGAAGATGAAGAGGTGGATAGCCTGAAGGTGGACTGTCTCTATTTACTGGCTGCCTAATACCCCCCTCATGGTTTGGTGTCAACCCTAGAGAGACCATTACTGAGTTCCACTTGCAACTTCCGAATTTCAAGGGACTGTTTTCTAGCTCATTTTCAGTTAAGTGGGGGGTTTGGGGCTTCAAGATATAGTTACCAGTTTGAGAAGACCCAAGGCCTTTAAGGGGCACATTTGAGTCCTGTAGTCCAAGGACGGTGCTTTGTGCATGGGTAGGGTTATCTTTGGTAACTACTTTCTGCTTGCTCCTTGCAGTGCTTCTCTGTAGGCTAGAAGGGTTTGAACCATGTAGAGGTAAGGTGGATGGTCGACTGCGGCAGCGGGGTAGTGAGTGCTGTTGAATCTGCTGTGTGAAGCTTAAGGTGTCTGCAGGCACAGTCTGCACCGTGGCCAGAGAGTGACACGTGGAAGAAGAGGTCTGAGAACCAGGCACTGAATGAAATCTCTCAGCTGTAGAAGCAGGAGAGCAAGAGGCTGACAAAGAATTTGATGAGGTGGAGGATGTGGCTGGGCCACCATTTCTAGACCCCTCTACAGAGCAGATGGAAACCTGAGTTTTCAATATGGAGGAATGCGAAGAGCCTGGAGTTTCACAGAATGACGGTAGGCGTCCATGGAATGGCTTTGCACCATAGCTCTCTAGTAGGCGGACAATACTGAAATGACATCTCTTTCCTGCAACTTTTACTGGGCTACGGCCATAATGATCCACAAGCTCTGGTTCAGCACCATGTTCCAAAAGCATGGCCACAATTTCAGTGTGTCCCTCCTGAGCAGCAATACTGAGTGCTGTAGCACCTTGCTTTTTGCAAGCCAGATCAACATTTATGTTCCGAGCTCTCAAGAGCAATTTGCCAGCCCCCATGTTACCCCTCCATGCCACAGAGTGCAGCGGTGGTCTACCCTCAGAATCTAGTGCATTAGGGTCTGCACCATGTTTGAGCAACAACTCAATCCCATCTAGGTCACCCTGCCAAGCTGCTACATGTAGTGCTGTACGGCCCTCTGCATCTCTTGATTCTAATGGAACACCACCTTTCTCTATGAGTAAGATGGCTATATCCAAACCTCCTTCCAGAATTAGCAAATACAAAAGAGGTCTTCCTTCTGCATCGCGAACATCAGTGTCAGCACCCCTTCTCAAAAGCAGTTCCACCACTTCCCTATGCCCTTGCAGTGCAGCTGCACTGAGGGCAGAGTGTCCATCATACCCTCGATGATCAATAGGTGATTTACGGTCAAGCAGGAGTCTAACTGTACTGCAGTGGCCTTCCTGTGCTGCCAGAATGAGTGAAGTCCTGCCCTCCACATCTATTTCACCAACTCTAGCCATACTACCCTGCCCTGTGAGTACACTACAAATATTCTTGTGGCCCTCACAGGCAGCTGTATGCAGTGGCGTCCAGCCAAAATCATCTTTGTGATTCTCATCAAGACCCCGGTCCAGCAGGGCTTGTACAACTTCTATGCTGCCTTTAGCAGCAGCTAAAGAGAGTGCTGTGCGACCCTCCCCATCAATGCCATCTACTGCTGCCCCCCAAAATAGCAGGCGGTTCACTGTGCCTGCATGGCCCATGGCTGCAGCTGCAAGGAGAGGTGTGATAGAAGAGGGGTAGGCTCCGGTACTCTCATCTACATCAGCCCCAGCCTCCAAGAGGAGCTCTACCACTTCCTCATGTCCCTCATAGGAGGCAAGGAGTAAAGGCATCATTCCATCTTTGTCCTTATGCTCTGGATTAGCACCTCTTTCCAGCAACAGACTCACAACTTCTCCATGTCCTCTTCCCCCTGCTGTTGATGGCACACACAGCGCAGCCACTGACAGTGCAGTACGTCCATCCCCATCTGCCAGATCCACTTCTGCGCCAGCACCGAGCAAGATCTGAACTGCCTCCTTATGCCCCATGTAGGCAGCAGCAATGAGTGGAGTACGGCCTTCATGATCCACGCTGTCAACTTTAGCACCATGGGCAAGGAGAGTCAGCAGAATCTCTTCATGACCCCCCCAGGCAGCAGCTCGTAAAGCAGTACGCCCATCTGGATCACAACCATCTATCTCTGCTCCTGCCTCTAGAAGCATCTTCACTGCTTCCTTATGACCACCCCATGATGCTGATCTCAAAGCAGTCCATCCTTCACTGTCCACGTGCTCCAGCAATGTTCGAGCAGTGTCACACCCTTGATCCTGTAACCAGTCCAACATAACCTGAAGTACACCCACATGGCCCTGTCTGGCTGCAAGTGTCAGTGGTGTCTGTCCCTGGTTGTCACTTAAAGAAGGGTCTGCTCCCCGACACAGTAGTAGTGCAGTTATATCTACAAGCCCTGAGTGGGCTGCAGAGGAGAGCAGAGTTCGCCCATCTGATGGGTCTGTCCTGTTTACATTAACTCCACTATCCAAAAGTGCTCGTACAGAGTCCTCCCTTTGCAGCGCCCTTCTCACTATTGCTCTCCCTGTACCCACACAGTGTACACCCACACTGGGACCATTGTCTGGGGAACAGGTGGGAGGGTACACACCACCTTTCATCAGAAGCTGTAGCACATCCTGTTGAACCAACACAGGTGTGTGTGAAGAAAAGGGATGTTGAGAGACATTAACTGAAGTGCCGCTCCCACCACTGCCAAGAGTGAGAACTCCAGTCCAAATCATCCATAGAGCCAGCAGTGCTGGCTCACCTGAATGTATTCCACTGCTGAGGAGGTGATGGCCCAACTGGCATATCTCTTCTGTGTTAAGGCTTTTGGCTCTTGATGACAGGGACATGGCAAGTGAAAGATGACCATCTTTAGTACTGCACAGAAACTTCTGCGTGCAGTACTTCACATCAGTTAACCACTCTGCAAAGCTACTATGGAACAACAGCTTACTCCCATTTGGTCCATCTACTATCAGTGCTGTCAGAGCACGCATTTGTGACTGAAAGTCCTTATGTACCAAGCAAGCATCCCTGGTTCGTGCAGCAGTAAACAGTTCCTCAAGATTTAGGGGTTGTGGGGATGCCAGAATAATGTTGAGCAAGGGCCTAACATGGACAAAGAGTCTACGGGGGAAAAGTCGTTGACAGAGCCAAAGGTAGAGTCCATTTAGTGTACCTGGAATGTCCCGGATTTCTCTGAGCCCTACCAAACCACTTGCAACACCATCCAGCACTCGCTCAAGGAAGAGAAAGCAGCCACCACTTTTAATATGCAGCAAGTTAAGCATGTCAGCTGTCTCTGGTGTGAGTTGCCGCCGCAGTGTCCCCTCCTGATCTAGCCTCTGCAGAATATAATGCTGAACATCTCGAACAGCCACTGGTTTCCGCAAGTCATCTAAACACAGCTTTCGAAACCCTGCACAGCAAAGAGAAGTTTGATTTTATGTGATGAAATGACAAAAAAATGAAATGGACAACCGAGCAAATAAATGATAAAAGATTTCCAGGCTTACAGTTACAATTACAGCTTATCTGTTCCTGGACAGAATTAATAAAATTTCCATGCCTAAGTACTAAAGGATTGAATGTTTTAATACATGGTTGGTTGAGAAAAGTATGGAATACAATAAATGAGAAGAAATGTACATGAAGCCATATGTAGACTGTGCTTGGTGGAGAGAACAATATTACTGAATTTGAAGCTTGTTTATTAAATACAAATCACACTCAGACAACCCAACCCAACGAGGTTCAACAACAAACACAAGACACCTTTGTATCCTGCTTGGGTGTAGGTGTCTGCTCCCCATTACATAAAATACTCATGAAATTTGGAGAAGCTATATGAGAGTCTAATGAAAAAGCACTATGATACTACCAAATGTGTACAGGTGGTCATACCTGAGAACATCTTGCTTATAGCCTTATTCTGTCTGCGGGCAGAACAGACCAAAAGAACCCAGGGTGGCAAGTACTGATGGTGTCTGAGGAGAAGCTCTGCTATTGACGTACTCAGAGTACCCGTAGTCCCTGTTGTTGGACCTTCACCAACTCCAACAGTCCCATCACAGCCAGAATCCAGAGAATCTACCACTATGTAAACACTCTGAGGTGGAGAGGGTAAGGAAAGTAGGGGCTCCAAAACGGCCCTGACAGAAACAAGAAAAAGGGAAGGTTGACAAAAATGCAGCATTTAAATATAGAATTTTAATATTTAACATTCAACAATTTTTAAGTGAACCCTTTGCATATATTTACAGACACTGCTTGTATTTACTGCAGTTTTTATTATGCCTATGCTGAGCCCTAAACCAATCCTTCAGTCCTGAATTGTTTACTGCATCTCTAGTAATCTCACATAACACATTTGTATTTAATTAAGAATGTGGGTGTTGTAAAAAAAATTGGGAAAAGAGAGAACGGTGCGTAAGAAGGAAGTGGGGTGCAATTCTGCATTCTTTTCAACTTACAAAATTAGACTACTCAACCATAGGCAAGAAAAAGTGCCTGGTTAAATTAAATAGCCTTGATTTCACAAAAGCCGCTGAAGTGACATCACATTGAGATTGTGACAGCCAGGAAGGGTTACATCATCAATCTTAAACACTTGTCTTATGATAAATTTAGTTGCATGCTTCATCAAAATTATTGATAATATAACCCAAAATGGTTGAGAAGACTGATACATCAAAATACCAAGCTTCAGGAACACTAGCTCAGCAATCGTCAGTCTATACATCTTTTCAAGACATGTCAGAATTATCAACTTCCCACATCTGATTTTGGAACACAACATAAGCAACGAAGAAAATACAGCAGGGGAGGAAATGGACGCATCAGGGGGAAACAGGGGAGGGGTCATGAAAAGGGGGTGAAGGAAAAGAAAAGTTTGTTTTTGATGATTACTGGAGGAGGAACAAATAAAATGCCACCATACAAGAATGAAAATCATGTCAGGGCAGGAAGAGAACGACTAGGAACTGAACTGGGAAAACAGCCTTCCTTTCACTTTAGCACTATTTCTCAGTCCAAATCCGCCTTTGTCTTTTACACTCCCCACACTTGTCCCATCCTACTATTTTCTGGCCTGAGGTGTGGCTCATGTGGTATGGTGAGTCAGTGCTATGGAACCTCAGAGATTTCCTGTGTCCTCATGCATGCGAGAGGATTGTAAGATGTTGGCACAGCACATTAGCATGCTGTTCTTAATGTAGGCAGCATACACTTTGATCAAAGTTCAATATTCTCATATACAGCAGCCCTCTTATTCACACAACTCTGACCTACTTAAACAAGTGAATTTCACATTTAAAGATTAGATCAGTTATATTTACTTAAGTAAAAATTGAGTTATCACAAATTACTTGGCAAAGTTAACAACTGTGCCTCTGAATCATAATGATTACCATTCAGTGCAATACTTGCAATCATGTTGGTTCACTCCAGTCACTTTATTTTTACAGGCTAATTATTGCGGTGCGCGCTAGGATGTCGGTTTATCTTATACTAACATATATGCAGATCTAACAGCATACTGGAACTTTTTTTGTTCAAAATGCATTCATGTTTACATTGCACACAATAAATGACACTAAAAGAGCTTGGCAGGCCCTTATAACTATGGTGTGGACATTGATGATGAAGTTACACAGGGCTGCTGGAACATAAGTAAAGCTTGATCCTTGTATAAGAATCAGGTGCACTCCTTAAGAACATGGTAGTGGGCAACAGGCAAAATAAAGATGAAATTGAACAGAATGAAGGGAAAAACTTAAAATTTGTTTTAAAAGTTTGAATCCTGTTCATTTGACATAGCCAACCCTCTGTAACACACACTTTGCTTTCAAGCTATGTAGACATAAACACTCAAAAGCATCTGAACATTAGGCCACCGTTTGCTAAATTAGAAGTAAACAATTGAGATGACTTTGCTTTGTGACATGCTGCATTAGCATGCTGAAAGTATGTATTAGAATATGGTCAATTGTGGCCATGAAGGACCATGGTAACAACAATACTCTAATACCTTAAAGCATTCAAGTAATGATTGATTAGTATTAACTGGCACAAGGTGTGCCAAGAAATCATTCCCCACACCATTACACCACTTCTACCAGCTTGGGCTGTTAACACAAGGCAGGTTGGATTCATGGTTCATGCTGTTGGCACCAAATACTGACCATGCCATCTGTGTGCCTCCGAAGAAATTCATCAGACCAGGCTATAGTTGATCTGAACATTATCTCATGCTGCTGGCCTCTATCTGCATGATTTTATGCACTACATTGCTGCCACATAATTGGCTGATTAGATAATTGACTGTATTTGATATGACATTCTACAGTAGGTTATACTGCATACTGCTTACCGTCTGTAGTATGCAGTACAGTAAGAAAAGTCGACTACACAGTCACGTGAGCTGCGAATTTTTCAGAGAGAGTTTAAAAATGTCCAAAACCTTTCGGTTTTTATAACTAATCAGTATGTGAAGAGGAAGAGGAGGAGGAGGAGAAGGAGGAGGAGGAGGAGGAGGAAGAGATCTGCACTGCTCTCCAAACAGCTGTAACTGCTTTCTTTTTGCACTTAAATGCAAGTACAGTGACAGCAGTGCTAACAAACAGTTAGCATTTTTACCTGGTAAAAGTAACTACACTTTTACCAAGACTGTTTAAGACGTATTTAAATAAATTCATTTCATATTAAATAATGATAAAAAATGAGAATAATACATGTCAAGTGAAGCAGGCTGAGCCAGTGAGGTCGTGGTGCATGCCACGATGCAGTACACCATGAAGGTAGATTCTCTGTATAGTAGAAAATCGGACCGGAGTAGTATGTCATCCGGGTTCCTGCATGGCACTACAGAGTTAGTTTGGTCGCATACTACATACTATTTTAGGCAGGTTTAGTACGCGAGTAGTATGAATATTGAATATTGTCGCATGTTTAGGCCATTAGGCCTTATACACTTACTGAGCACTTCATTAAGAATACCTGTACACTTTACACTTACGCTGTATTCAAAATGGCATACCACAAATTACTTTTTGGCAGATTTAGTATGCAAATAGTATGTAGTATGCATTCTAAATGTACAGGCATTCTTACTGAAATGCTTAGTGAGTGTATATGGCCAATTATTCAAGTAGGTTTATAGAATAACATTTAGATTAGTTCAATTTTTATAAAATGGCTTCACATTTTGTGAAGGTATTTCCATAACCAGTTAATGTTCAGTTACCTCTGTAAACAACAGCAAGCAAGATGAAGCCCTAAATATGTAGGGGGCCTCACATCAACACACACGCATAGCTAGCACGGTTAAAAAAAACAGTGGGTATCCTTTTACTGACAACCAAGCACCTCCCAGGACAGTGATTGGGTTGATTAACACTATATTCTAAATGTAATTGTTGGCACAGTTGAACTGCAGGCTTGCTAAACTAGTCTGTAAAATAATGGGAACACATCTAACCACTTTCTTTCTACAGTAATGGTCTCATTGTCTGTGAGACACTGCCTGCCACATCAGACCATAACAATTTGCTATTTTTGCTTTAATTTTATCTAATGACTTTCAGCCCACATCAGATATTATGCATTTTCATTACAGGATAAGGTGAGAGTGTTGTGCTAGCTTCATCAGAGAACAGAATTACTGTAGGCTCTTTAAACCTCAAGTTTAACCTCTTCTTTAACCTTAGCCACTCAACACTTTAATTTTAATCCTTTAACTTTAATCCTGCCATGGGGCAGGTTTGGGTTTAAGTAGGGGTGGGGGGTTGGACCTCACAGGAAGCAAACAGAATTCACCATCAAGTCAGGAATCTTAAAACTCCACTATATTTACATAAAATGTGACTTGGAACCGGAAACTAATTTATTGTTGCCTTCATGTTAATGCTGTGTAATGATTTACATAAGGTCCATGTCAAATCCTAAAAAATGGCACTATTATAAATTGTATTCATATTACTCACTGACGAAAGCCTTTCCATTGAACCTTTTTTTATATATAACGTGGCAATAACGCAAGCCACTATAAGAAGCAATATTTGCAGTGGCAGTACAAGTGTAAATGAATGTAATAAGTATGAGACTGATGAAAAGCAATTTTGTTTAAATAAATGATGGCACTGAAAATATTATAATATAAATGAGAATATCTAATCAGGCCTAATAGGCATAAAACTGAATACTCTAAGAGACAAAGGTCTACTGAATCCCCTACTTGTGCATTCCCCTATATGACAACTTAAGTTAAATGACTGCAGTGATTTCTAAAGATTAAATCTTACTATATTTTATGTAAACGTGCCACCTAACATTTTAATTTCACATCATAATTTCTCATAGTAACTGGTCTCAGTATAAATGATCTCAGTATAAAACACAAAAGAGCATTCGTAGACAGACCCCCAGAAAGCCCAGTTTACACACCTTCAGATTGTTCTCTGCTGAGCTATTCTTTCTACATTTATTTACACACATTCTCCTGTTTGCCTGGTACAAAAAAATATCTCAGCAGTTTGTAAATGGTGGTGTGAGGGCTGTGTAGAATGTGAGAACCTCAGCTCTGACATCAGCAAACAGGGAAATCTAATGGTAGCAACGTGCAAAGCTCGCTAAATACCAAGCGAGAAACAGAGAGAAAGAACAGAAGAAAAAAGTGACAGACACATGACAGTGGCGACCTCACCAACTAGACCCAACATGACACAGTAGGGACACATTTTCTCAGTCTTACGTTTTCTCCCTGGAAGAGTCATAAAAAGCAACTGCCATTCAAGCCTCTCAAAGCCTATTGTGACTGCTTTGAATAGACAGCATTATTACGGTAAACGAAATAAATAAATAAATATAAGTGCCAGAGAAGCAGAACAATCGCCCCTTTCCTGTCTTTGACATAAAGAATGCCATTCAAAGGGGTATCACATAATGGCATGGTGCCAGAGAAGAGACAAGGAAAAAAGGGAATACAAGCAGGCGTAAGTCCAGATGCACCGACAAATTGCCACAAGATAGGGCAGTGCTTTCTTTCATAAAGCAAAAACAGCAAATAAGATTACAATATGAAAAATAAAGAAGAGATATAGCAGTTATGTTTCAAGACAAATGTAACTCAAATCAGCAATAAATAAAATATCTATTAAAAATCGCATGCTTTTAACCTTAACAATAATAAAGAAAGCTATGATTGGTGTGTGTAAGTAGCAAACTGTATGGTTACAATTAAGTAATATTACGGAGGTCCTTAAAGTGTGATTTCACTGGCATAGCTAACAGACATTGAGGGTCAGATGGAGTATAAGTGAAATGACAGAGGAGAAAGCAACACATAAAAGAACACAGCAGACATAAAAAATAGTAATAGAGCTTTGAAAAGCATACACAGACAACATGAAAAAAAGGAGTATAAAAAGTGATAAAGCTTTAACATAAAATGTTAATATGAATAAAGGTTGATGACTTCATGAAAGATTGTGTAACACACAAATCTGAAGAAGCTCATTTCTGCACTGACACTTCAAATAAGTGATTTGAACGTTTTTGTATACTTTTTTCATTTCTGCTTCTATATCTGAAGCACTATGAAAGCGATACAGAACACAGATCTGAATAACTTACCTTTTAAAGGTGTCATCTGGGTCACGTTGGCAGTGAAGAGGCTCTAGGCTGGTAGCAATAGCAGGGTTGGCCAACAGGTTGCCATAGTTTGGTGCCAATAGAGGACTCCTATGCAGCTGCTCCACCAGGCCCAGCACAAACCTCCAAACCTCTAGGCTGTCTGCATTTTCCCGTTGACAATAGTGCCAAGCCAGACACCGTGATGCCAGCCCAAATGCTCTTCCCGCTTCTGACTGGGGCCAGACCAGCTCTGTGCAGAAGGCTGTTTTACCTGTACCAGGCCCCCCTATCACCAAGACACCTGTTGGGGGATGGGATGAGTCCTGCACTCCTTTGACCTTTTTTCTTGCCTCCAGGTATTTCTTTACCTTCTCCAGGGCCCATTCCCGGCAGTGGAACCGCCGGCCCCGAAGCAAGCTTGGACTGCAGCCCCTCATCTGGCCGAGAAAAAAGGTTTCAGGAGTATGGTTGGACCATTCTCCATACTACAACACAAGCTGCCCAATGGGTAGTCCAAAGGGAAAAAATCCAAACAGCTGTCAGTTCATCTTCCTGTCATTTGTACTCATAATCACACAGTGTTGAACGCATGTAGTAAAATTGTTCCTGGAATGAGGATTTAAAATTGTCCTCAGATGGTGTCTGGCTGCAGGTATCTACGAATTCTGCTTTAGTTAGCTAGGACTCAGTTTGTCATGGTTCCTGTTAAGTAAAATAAAAAGACAAGTAAATCTTGATGTCCTTGTACAGTTGCCTGCTTCCTTCTTTTTACATTACTACAGTTGTCTCCCTTTCTTGAATGAATAAAAATAGTTTCACTTTCTATAGGCAAGTCAAAGACATGTCGCATTCCAAACTGTAACCTATACAAAATCAACAGAAAATGGTTAACTTGATATGGCCATGTTAATTAAAGTGGCCTTCTGAACTGAAACAATCTGAGAAAATGAAAGAGAATAAAACATGAAAGAAGGCACATGCTCTTACTTGATCTCAGGTACTGATCTATGCATCCAAATATCCGTCCTTTTTAATTTAGCAGCATCCAATTTCAGTTTTTTTGATTGGTTTCCACCAGGTCAGTAGATCGCCTTCTTTTTCCTAGTAACAGGTCTCTGGGGTTATGTTGCTGACAGCACCGGACTCTTCTCCTTCTTTCACACACTCTCTCTGCCTCACAGCTGCTCACCGGTTTTTCCTGTTCTCCTTTATCTCCTCCCCTCCAGTTCCTGGCATGTTAGGGCATGAAGAAGCATGGACGAGAGAGAGAGAGAGAGAGAGAGAGAGAGAGAGAGAGAGAATGTGTTGTATGAGACTTGTTTTGGGGTCAAAGTTTCTTCAGATAGACATGCCATAGCTTCCATCTTTTTCTCCTGATTGCATCAGTAGAGGAAGCGAGGAAGGCCTGGAGATTTTTTGTTCTAAATATATCTCACATGCTTACAATTCACAAGAGGTCATAAAAATGAAAGGTGTTTCTACGGAACTGAACAGCTTAAACACCCAAACAGATTTCCTTGTACCAGGTACTTAAAGGCTGCTCTACACAGTCTATGCATGCTTAGGTCTTATGTATTTCACATCACAGTCTATATGCTGCTCATTTGCAAAAATTAAGCTTTACAGTATCAAATAGCTATAATAAATATAAATAACTTTATATGTAAAGTAAATTAACCATTTGCACACAGGAAACATCAGCTGTAGGTACATAACAAAGGATATGTAAATACACACTTCCGGGATCTAGACACACCTATCCGCAATACCTGCACGTGTGTTGTAGCCACGCCCATCATACACGTCACTAATCTACAAGTAGGGCCTACACGTACAAGTAGTTCGCCTTCTAAGTACGTTAAATTTACAAAGCAGTTCTTAACTAATTTAACTAATATAATTTTTACTTTAAGGACCAAATAAGCTTTAGTGTTGTAGCACGATGCAGAAGTTAAAAAATGACACGTGACAAGGTTTATCCTCTTTATCTATATCCAGATAAAGTGGACCGTGGTGGACTACATGGGCTACCAACCTATAGGCTACACATAAACACACACGCGCACACACAGGGGAACTGACATAATGAACAGGCGGCATGAAATCATTCATAAAAATTAAAACGCTCGATCGTGACGCTTTGTGAATGAAACATTATACCGTCATCACAGTGCGCCGCGGTGAATCGCTGGCGGTCTCGCCCTGCTTTTCGGTCCGCGTCTTGCTCCGCTTATTTACGGTCACCGGATCGGGTTATTGTGGTGTATGAAAGCGTGTGTGCATTCGTATCTCTCCCAGCTTTCGCCTCAACTCCACCGTCCACCGTGCAACTCCAAATGCCGCGTATTTTCCGCATCAGTCCACTAGGATTTAGCGCATTATTTTATATATTTACATCCTCCAAAGTTTCCCACGCGTTCATCACCCCACCGACACTGCTGCTTCCGCGTGCAGTCAAGCCATTCAGCGACGAATTGCCCGTGACCGCTCGCACCTACGCAGTTCCGAGATCTGTAGAGCTCTTTCGACTTAGTTTCATTTCTTAAATCTTCAGTTATTTATGAAGATGTTCACACCCATACTCCAGCATTAAATGCTGCAACATCTCAAATACACTAGCAGATCATGTTTTCTACGAATAACCTTGTAACAGACTTTTCCACTCACCCACTGCCATTTCATTTCCATTAAAGGATAGTTGTACAGCTCACTTTAACAGGAGCACTGATAACCCTCCAGTTATTCAACCAGCCAGTCATGTAACAGAAGGGAATAAAGCATTGCTTTACCTTGCTTCACCTGTCCAGTTCTAGTGATCCTGTATACACTAGCTGTTGATTTCTGTTCTGTTCTTGGTCAAGGTTTGATGTTGCTTTGTGCATTATGGGATGATTTTCAGCTCACTACAGCTATAAAGAGTGGTTATTTGAGTTCTGTTAACTCAAAACATTGTGGCAGTTCTTATCTGGCATCTCTCATTAATACATGTGTTTTTTAGTTCCTCAGGAAAATAATTACCTGTCTATAAATTAGGCTATCATGGTTTGGGTTTTGATATTTAGTTAAAGCAGACCACTCAAGATACTTGTGGTACACAGAGGATGGGGGCTGCCCACTGCCCACAGGCATTTGTGCTCAGTGCCCCCTAGTGTGTGCTCAATAGTGTATGTGTGTGTTTTACAAATGCAGAGGTCAATTTCACTGCACAGTGGTAAAAATAATAATAATAACATTCACATAAGTCATAAAAATTTGTTTTTCTTCACGCTTTACTTTTTCGCAATCTCTTGTTTTTTCCCCTTTTTTATCCTTTATTATTTATTTATGTATTTATTTATTCATTCATTTTTAAATTGTGCCTGAGGCAATGCTTGCGTATTCACAAGCAGTCTGTCTAGTAAATGAAAGTGTGAAAGTGAGCTACTCTTTTGACCACTGTGCATTGAATTGATCTCCTGATTTGACCTGTCTGTGCAGTGAAACACACAGTAAGAGGCGGTCAGCACATGTTCAGAGCAGTGGGTAGACGCTATCCACATCACCCAGGGAGCAGATGGGGATTAGGCACCTTACTAAAGGGCACTTCTTTTTAGCTGCGACCTTCTGGTCCCTTGGCTAGTTCCTTAAATACAAGCCTACAGCTGCCCCTTAACTAGTTGTTATTATACATGATCAGCTACAACACTGAAAGCACAAAACCATTAAGAGGTGACGTAAATAACATTGATTGTTTCATTACAATGGTGCCTCTCAAGGAGTGGGATCTATAACGCAACAGGTGAAGTCAGTTCTTGAAGTTGAAAGCAGGAAATTGCTGATCGGTGTATAATAATTATTTTTTTTTCCCTTTATTTTCTAGAAATACTCTGGCCCAGCTGCTTAGCTGTTTATAAGACCTTTTGCTTAATTGACTGTGACAGTAGGACAGCAGGACTGGGGCAGCACATCGAATTAAGATGCAAACAAGCACAATGCATTGAGTTGATAATTCTGGAAGTGTGTGTTTCTAGTCTATTGTACTTTAAATATACACTGAAGTGCCAGAAAATACCTACCAGGCTAATACCTGGTAGGTCTCTCGCAGAGGTGTCTTCTGTAAACAATAAACACCATACTTCCTACAAAATGGCCCACACTGTTTTAATTCTGCTGTTTACCTAAAACTTACTTACTTGCTACTACTAGCCAAGTAACTCAAAGAAAGTTACACCTAGCACCACACATGTTGGTTTTATGCTCACTGTGTTTGCATGTACATTTCCATACAGCCACAAAATATTTAAAATTAGATATATCAATGGATAATTTACTGCCACATTTATGTTCCCATCTGTGATCTGTTATTGTGTGGTCTGACAGAGTTCGCTGAATATATTTTAGTCATCTTCTTTGTGGCATATTGCAGGACAGTCACTTATGACTTAAAAAATTGTTAGATTAAATCTATCAATGCATAAAATCATGTATAGATTTCAAAAACTTTATTAATGTCATATCAAACATCAGAATAGAGGAAATTATGCCCAGAGACTCTGACAGTTGGTTATTTTACACATTCCTGGGATGTTCATGTGCACCAATCTCTAGCATTTACATAGAATGGTGCAGGAAGAAAAAAAAAAATCGATATCGTTGTAATACTGCAGGTGGAATGCCTTGTTAAAGAAAGAGGTCAGAGGAGAATGGCCAGATGTGTTTAAGCCTACAGAAAGTCTATGGTATTAAAAATAACCACCTTTTACTCTTTTTTTCACAGAAAACACAATGTCAGACACTAACATTTAAAATACTGGAGTTTAATTTCTTGTCAGTTAAATCATCCATAATACATTAAAAGCTTGCTATTAGTAGGCTGTGTAGTATGCAATTTAAAGAGTCATTACATCTTTAGTAAATGTCAATTACAACGTAGGCTGCTTACAGATCATACATGATTTTGCATATCCTGCATCATAGAAGTTCTAACAATAGCCTTGTTCTGTTTGGAGGGAAATCCTCTGTGTGTCCGCAACACTTGCCACAGGAACTCAATGAATAGGCTAATGCAAAGAAAACCCAGTGTCATTTTGCTTCCAGCTTCCTGACAGAAATCTCACCTGTATGTTGGTAGCTCATGTTTAATCTTAATACGTAATTATTTATTTTATCTGCATTTTAAGATGAAATAATTAAAAGATTGAT
>JAOVVF010000047.1:24667409-24681496 GCA_028565595.1 Duopalatinus emarginatus
GGGGGGGGGGGGGGGGGGGTGTCAGCCGATCACTGGCTAGCTTAATGTTTTACATAATTGATATTCCAAAAAAATGTTACTGCATCACACTTATTTACCTATTCGTCATTCTTCTGCAATGAACTGCAATCTCTAGACACAGGAAATGTGGAGCTGATATTTATATCTATATCTTTATCAGAAAAAACGGTACACCAGTCTAATATTTCGTAAGTCACCTACGCTAGAAGAAATACAACCTCAGACTTGAGTCCCATGGAATGCAAGCAAAACAAACCCAATACCATCATGAAGCTTTATCTACACACTGGTGGATGCAACCGGTGACGTGCATAGGTGCCATGGCCGTGTATTTCGCATAATCTCGTCTGTACCAGTTTTTCCAGCATTGCAATGTATTCAACCTGGATAGTCTAGACACAAAAAATGAGGGGTGGAAGATGGGCAGGGTGTTATGACATCAGAACAAACAAAGAGGCCCAGATTAACATGCTATCTAAATGTTTTATATAATATGTGCTAATTTAGTAGAAGGCGAACTGCTACACTCAGGTATTCCTCATGTTTCTATGACAACTGCGTATATTTTGTTGTAATGCATAATATCATGTTTAAGACGGCATTGCTGCACGTTCTGGCCTTCGAGTGAAGCAGAAAAAGATACTTAAAGATGTAATGTAATATTTCTCAGCGCCCCCTACTGTCTGTAAGCTGAAACTACACACTTTCTCCAAGGTGATGTTTTTTGTCTTTTGAGCTGTTTACCATGTCGGTTTGATCAGCAACAGTGCCACAGATCAGTGCCGTGTCTCGTTTGACACTCCCAGTCATTATTCACCTTCTTGCATGAGTTCATTGGTCACTGGGGATCAGTCCTATTGGTCAGCATCAAAGAGATGTTGGAGATGACATTAATTTTTACGCAACAAATACAATTACAATCAAATCTTTTTGTCTAATTGACAAAACTCAGATGAGTTCCTCTGACCATAATTTGGTGTCTCTAGATGTGTGTGGTGGTGCATTGTCCTGTTAGAGGACGGCCAAACCCATCAGAATGAATGCAGGACATGAACTGATGTAACTTGTCAGGAAAAAGACACACATAGTGAACTCTATACTATTATGTATTTTGCAATGCACGCCTGTACCAGTTGTTCTGGCACTTCAGTGTAAACCTACACACTAAATATACAGAGGTATGATATACTGCAGTGCACGTTTCTCAAATCAAGCCCCAGATGTATAATACTGGTCTTCAAAGGTACTTTTTAGCCCCTTGGGGAACCTTTCCAGGTAGAAAAAAGGGATTAACTTTAAATGATACTGTGTTAGACCTCAACAGTGTACAAGCCTTTGCTGTCTCTTCAGTACAAATCCATACATAATTCTCTGAGTGTGTATTTTATCATCACTTGTCATGAATGTAATTATGTAGTTTGTATCTCCTTGTATATGTTACCTTTAAAAGGCGAAAGGTTAATGCAAAGTCTTCAGATGGTCTGTGTTGATTCCTGAGCTGAACAGAAATAACTAAATGAGTCATTTTTGTTATTTGTCTGTTCACACACTCGACTGTGTCTGAAAGTGTTAGACGACTTCCTTTTCCCAGTTATAGGAACTCACTGTTTTTTATTTTACCTATACACTAAAGAGCCTACATAGCAACACCACCTATACACATCGTTGGTTGCGTCCTCCAGTGCGAATATAAAGCGGTAGATATTTATGGAAGCATCATAAAAAAAAAATACCCGAAACAAATAGTTTCTTTCTTAATGCCACCACCCTCATAAATAACTGAACAACAACATCATATTCCCAAACTTGCACGTCACTGTTTATGTATAGTCTGTACATGGCATCTACTCTACATTGTCTTTAATTTATATGTACACTACCTACTTACCAACTGGACCTACAGAGACACATACAACCAGAACCAATTCAATGTGTGTCTAAACATACTTGGTCAAAAAATTTGGCATTCCATGTGACCCCTGGGACATCTACAGACGTCTCTGACAGGTGAACACAATGCATGACGTGTTACACCAGTTCATGTCCTGCATTCATTCTGATGGGTTTGTCCTCTTCTGACAGGACAATGCGCCACCACACACGTCTAGAGACACCAGATTATGGTTAGAGGAACACTCATCTGAGTTTGGGGTTTTGTCGCTCACACCTATGTCATCAGATCTCATCAGAGATGACCTGCAGACTGTTCTGCAGAAAGTATGACGTTCATTACACATCCATTGCTATGTCCATGCCCCTTCATATTTCTGCAGTCCAACTGACGGGTGTACCATTTTTTTTTCTGGCACTTCAGTGCATGTGATCTCTTTTGTGTTGAAAACCCCAGACTTGGTCTCCTGACACCAGATTGTATACCAACACAGACTAAAACTCTAAGATCTCAGGATCAAAATAAGTGTGTGTGAAAATGTTCCCCAGAAACTTTCCGGTGTTTTCTGATCCTGCACTAATCAGAGCCGCACTGTTCACCACCAAACCCACTCTTCTTTCATTACTGCATGAATATAGACAGAGTTCAGGTTCAGTCTGGACCAGAGGAACATATTTAGCATTGCTGAGCGACAAACCAAAAACAATACACAAAGTGGATGTGTGTGTGTCATGCACTGTGCGTGCAGTACATTAAGAGCATAAACGTGCGTGCATATATTGGGGCAACACAGTGCGTGTGAGTGCATGCGTACTGTAATTCACAAGCATGCACGTGCGTGTACTGTATTTACACAGCGTGCTTGTGCATGCATTTGTATTTGTGTGTGTGTGTGTGTGTGTGTGTGTGTGTGCATTGCATTAACATCATGCACATGTGTGTGTATTGCATGTATTAGGGCAACACAGCGTGCGTGCATGCGTACGTGCATTTAAGTAACAGCATGCACGTGTGTGTGTGTGTTTGTGTGTTGCATATGTCGGAGCAACACCGCGTGCGTGCATGCATGTGTACTTCATTTAACAGCATGCACGTGCGTGTACTGTATTAACACAGCATGCATGTGCATGTATTTGTATGTGCAATGCGCGCGCAATGCATTAACAACGTGTACGTGTGTGTGCTGCATGTGCCGTGCATGCGCGCGCGTGCGTGCGTGCGTGCTGAGCTGCGGTCACATTAACATGTTTTGTGGTCAGCACGGCAGCGCGAGACTCTCATTAGAGTAAAACCAACGCGATGAAAGCGATGCGTGCGAACCTTGGCATCTCTCTCTCTCTCTCTCTCTCTCTCTCTCCGTTGCCCGAGCACTTTACCGAACTAAAAATAAGTAAATATATAAATAAAAAATAAAAAGCACCATGAGGGGAAAACGGGCTCCTACACATCCAGATGTAATAACACCCAGTGTAATGTAACCAGGGCTCCTTCAGGTCAAAATATTTACAGTTTTACAAAAATGTAGCTGTTCGAGATGTTTAAACAGGACAAAAAGGAGGAGGAATGATGGAGGAATTAACACGTGGGGGTGTGTCAGAGAGACAGAGAGAGAGAGAGAGAGTCTGAACAGAGAGTGAGCAGGTACTGAGAGAGGGGAAACTGTAACATGGACAGACTGAACTCCGCACAGACCCCGGAGCAAACCCGTCTGCTGCGGTTCCTCTGGAGTCTCTTCAGTTCTCCACAGTACATTAGAAGTTCTGTGATGATTAAACTGGGTTCCTGAACATGGTCATGGAGCTGTGAGGCTCAGCTTAGTACAGCCTCGGGGTCATCCAGCACTTATAATATAAATATATAGCTTTATATAGTATAATGTTACCCCGACATATTCGGTATGTCGTCATTTTTATTATTATAAATATTAATGTTGATTAGAAAATAACTGGGGCAGTCCACGCACGTGCATTTATTTAATTTGTTTATTTATTTTCATTTGATTGCATTTAATTTCTTTCCTTAACATTATTATTATTATTATTATTATTATTATTATTATTATTATTATTATTATTATTATTATGTTGTATTCTTAATGAGTTTTATATTTAAAGACTTACAGCAATACAAAAAAAACAAAATCAGAATAACACAACATAGTACTGATATCATTATTGTACAATAATAATAATAATAATAATAATAATAATAATAATAATAATAATAATAATAATAATTACTTAATAATAATATTGTTACTTATAGTTATAGTAGTTATAGTAGAGAAAAAGTGTATTTCTGTAGTTTACATGATATGTCACATCATGATTATCCTGAAAAGGTAAACTTAAAATAAGAGTTTATCTGAGATATATTTCCAGTTATTTGCATTTATAATAATATTATTATAATATTATAATATTATTGCAATAATAATTTTAAAAAATCTGAATTATGAATACAGCATTTTTTTCCTCCTTTCATTTATCCTCTAAAATTTTACATCCTGTTCAGATTAATAACCAGGTTAAAACAGCTGAAGAGGTTGCATGTTAAGAATGTTCTAATTTTGCAAAAACAAATAAGTTTGTTTAAATAAGTTTGTTGAAAATATCTTTAGTGATTTCAAAACCTGACCAAAATAATTGTTTGAAATTATGTTGAGGAAACAGAACAGGAATTAATAAGAGATATAACAGTTAAGTTCCATGTGATTGTTAGAATTATATCATGTTAGAAAAATATTTTCTAAAACATAAAAAGCACTTTTTAAAGGGTAAACTCATTTACCCATGATTGTTGTTGTTGTTATTATTATAACACTAATAATAACTATTTCTAAATGTCATTGCAAATAATTAAATGGATTATATTAACTGAATAACTATTAATAACTATAGTAACTACAAAAAGCCCTGAAATCATACAAATACTTATTTAATACAAATACTCATATCATTTTAAATGCAATACAAAATATAAACAGTAAATAACATTATTTGTGCATTCTAATATACAAGACAATTTATTTTATTTTATGATGATGGTGATGATTGCTATTATTATTGTCCTTGGTAACTTGACTCACATTTGAACACCATTAGCAGGATAGTTAATGAGTAATTATTGAGTAATTATTAAGAAATGATTGTGGTAATTATTTGGCCATTTACTTTTCTTTTCTATACAGATGAATAATTATCCTGGGTGTGTCTCATTGGGGAGTATTTGATCTGTATGTTGATCTGGATGATGAACAGATGATGTCTCTGTTCCGTTTGCTATAATTATAGCAGGGTTGAAACGGAAGCGCGTGAGGATGCAGTAATATTTAGAAATGAACTGCACCGTCCTCTCACTGGGGCCTGAAAAATTAATTATAGGATCATCCTGAGCTTCAGATTTGTCACGAAACTGACCAGTAATACCAAATAAAATTACTTTAACCTTTATTCTCTAATCATCATCATCATCATCATCATCATATTATTATTATTATTATTATTATTATTATTATACAAAACACATAAAATACTCGCTTTTAATGTACCACGTGCAAAAACAAGTTTAGTGTGCCTGTGCGTGCGCGTGCGTGTATGTGTAGGCGGGAAATAATAGCCAAAAAAAGATGTCATGACAAGTTTATTTATTTTATTTTATGCTTGATGTCTCTTAAAAATAAATGAACTCTAAAAAATAACTCAATAAATAAAAGCAGCTAAAATAACTCAATACTAAAATTAACATACTGCAATATTTATTATTATTATTATTATTATTATTATTATTATTATTATCATTATTATTAATTCTCTCTCACTGTATCCACCCCTCTAAATTATATCAGCTATTGAACATAAAGTTTGTGTTTGTTGTTGCCAGACATTCCCTTGGGCCTGTAAATCATGTGCGTTGCTTGCATTTTAGTTTTTGTGATCTGATTTAAAGAAATATTTAAATAGAAAAACAAATACAGGACACTACATAATTATAACAACCTATAATATAACAAATAATTCAATAAAAGAAATTAAGTTTATTATTATTATTTTTTTAGTTATTTAGATATAATTATTTTTGAAATTATTGTGTATGGCCTCTTTTTTGTTTGATTTTATATTATATAATTATATATGCCATTTAGGATTTACTTTATTTATTATATATATTTTTGCTAGACTATTTTTTATAAGGGCCCAGAGACTCTGCACTAATTTGACATTAGACTATTAGTTAAAATAATAAATAATAAGTTGTTGTATGTCCAATACCAAAGACATGTAATGCTTATAAACTGTTAATAATGTAGCATATTTATAACAATAAAAAAGCTATAATCAAATTTACTTGAGTTATAGAGGATAATAAATAAATATAAATATCAATCAATCAATCAATAAATAAATGATCTTGTAAAAAAATTCCTGCTGTATAAAGCAGCCATGTTGGATCAGAATTATTATTAAAAAACACACACACTGTTTATTAACGCGTTATAAGACGTCACAGTGTTTATGCGTGGACATAAATGACCTTTAGGAAATGGAAATATCATTTAGTTTGCAACAAAAAAACAACTTTTATCATTGTTGGTTTTGTTTTTGTTTTGTTTTGTTTTGTTTAATGGAACAATTTTCTATCTAGGCGCGTGTGTGCGCGCGCCGCTTGTTGCTCGGTGCGTCCGCGTGGCCCGTGAATTACTGCCCGATGCCACACACACACACACACACACACACACACACACACACACACACACACACACTAACTACAGCATAGACAGCTTCACACTGACATTTCCTGACGGTTTAAGAGTAATAATTCGTTATTTTTAAAGGTGTGTGTGTGTGTGTGTGTGTTGATGGATAAGTCTATGGGCTATGCTGCTGACTCCAGTGTTTAACGTTCTTGTCTCGCGCCTGCGACGGAGGAGGTGTTGAAGGAAAATAGCGAACCGGGGGGTCCCGTTACCGTAAAAAAAAACACCACACACACACACTACTAGAGAGAAGGGGGAAGGAGGGGGCAGATAGAGGGGCAGAAGAGGAAAAGAAAACGGAAAGGGAGACGTGAAAAGACGACGTGAAGCGTCTTTAATACTCACCGGTGCGCTTTAGGTGGCGCGTCGCCGCTCAGCGTGTGTGTGTGCGTACGTGTGCGTGTGTGTGTGCATGCGTGTGTGTGTGTATAAGTGTGTGTGTGTTTTACATTTTTTTTGCACACCGGAAGTCGCGCGCCTGCGGTTCGTCGCTGTTGAAGTTCCACGCGCAGTTTGCGGGAGCGTGTGCGGTGTCCCGGTGTCACGGAGCTGCGTCTTCTCCCTCTACACGGGTCCCGGAGATGAAGACTCCCAGTGCAGGAACCGGAACCGTGCAGACGACTCGGGGTCGCAGATAATCCGTTTCCGTTCTCCGTCTGGGAGAGAAAGACAGAAAACTAACTTTATATAGTTATAATAAAGAAGGAAGAGAAAGAAGAAAGAAAGAGCAAGAGAGAGAAAGAGAGCAAGAGAGAGAGACAGACAGACAGAGACGGGACGAAGACACGGAGAGACTCTGGGCTCGTGCCCGACTTGTTGAGTTCTTTTCGGTCGCTTCCGGTATCACCGAAGAAACCGAGAGCCGTGCACCCGTTCACCCTGCGCCTTCCTCTCCACCGGGCGCTCGCGCCTTCCTTCCTTCTTTCTTTCTTTCTTTCCTTTTTGGAAAAGCCGACTCTCCCTCTCTCTCTCTCACTCAGTGTTTAGGGGAAATGGGTGTTTGAGACTGTTGGCAAATTCCCCTTCACAACAATGGTACGTGATATGTGAATTAATCTCTTTTATACTGTAGATCAGATTCCCAGACAAAACAACAACAACAACAACAACATAACATAATATAAACTAAAAAACAGTTGTGATCAGATCATTTATTATGCCTGTTGCAGGGAGAAGCAAATGTATTATATTATAATAATAATAATAATAATAATAATAATAATTATTATTATTATTATTATTATTATTATTATTACTATTATTATTATTATTATTGTACAGTAAACATGAAAAATATAATTGGTTTGATTTAGTATACCCGCTTTTCACAGTCTAATTGTGAATCTAAAAATAAAGCCATGTGTAAATTTGAAACATAAGTGTAAAATACTGTAAAATGTTAAACAGTAAAATCAGACATACTCTGAAGATGTATTCCTCGTGTGACATCATTTGGGCCTGGGAATTTTTTCTTAGCTGTTTTCATGTCAGGCCTCATTAGACGTCTGGCATGATCTCCCAGTAGCCATGCATTGTTTATTGTGTGCAAATAAACTTGTAACAGAGACACAGCAATCTGTGTGTGTAATGTGAGGCAGGTAGTGTGCGGGTGTGCTCAGTGAGGCGTGAAATGGCAGCAGTGGGGTGTGTAACTGTAACATTGCTCTTCTGTCTGCCTCTCCTGGCGTTGTGGGGATCAGAAGCACTAATGGGGTTGCGAGGGCCCCGACAAATGGGGTTATGTACGGAAGGAGACAAAACGACAAGGGCCGAAACAGGGACGGACCGTTTGCAGCAAAGCTGCCCACTTCATGAATATGTTAATTTGCGTTTACCCAAATACGTGCTTGAAGAGGGAGAGGAGAAGGACGACCGTGCTTGTTAATTAATAAAGGACAATGGGGCTTTAATGGCTGCATTGTCAGTGTGGGAGGGTTCAGGATGAAACCCTGAGAATGAGGGGTCAGAGATATAGAGATCAGGAGGACAGTGATGGGCAAAAAGAGAGCAAGAGAAGGGTTCTTCACCTTAGATGACAACAAAGGTGAACCCCAGCAGGCCTGCCATGCTGAAATGAATGGAACAGCACTAGGTTAGACAGAAATGGCAGCAGTTAGCTAGGCTAACAGACAGGATCGAGGTTAAGGAACTGATCTCTGTCTGGAGGAAGAAATGAGAAGAGACAGGGGCCAGCTAATTAGATCAAAGTTTTGTTTAGGACAGTGACACAGGCTAGACATTTAACAAGAGGAAGTTTTTGATCTTCACTAGACTTTGTGACTTTATGGTAACAAATATGTTAGGCTCAAGACAGGAAAATAGAAATAAAAAAGAAAGATGACTAGAATAAAAAAAAAAACTAGCCTCAATATAAAGGCTTCTTTTAAACTACACTTCTTTCAAACTTGATAGGTGTCAATAAAGGTAAAAAAAAAAAACATTTGAAAGTATTTATTTAAGCATGTATTTTAAGAAAATATAGTCAGAATAATGATAAAAAACTCCAGTATAGTTGTTAGACAGTTTGTTACAGAATAGATTTTTAGTTAAAAGAGTTCTGGTACTAGTTTTACTAAATGGTTTACTAAACCATTTACTAAACTGTTTATATAATATAAACCAAATAAATTTGTTAGATCCATTCCAAATCTTGCCTAGCTATTATTCCTGTTGTCACAACACCTCTACAAAAATCTGCTTGCATCAACATTTGTAGATATCGTTCTGCAATAATGGATGGGTTAAGCACAGAAGGACATATCAGAGGAGCTCTTGAAAGGAATAAGAAAGTGACATTCAGCGCTGAATTTGTCTTCCAATGCGGCTAAATCATGTTTCAGGAAAACAAAAAAGTTTGGGTACCCACAACCTAACAAATGTATGTTAAAAACAAATAACGTATTGATGCAATTGTATCCATTATCTGTATATTTTGGGTTTTTTTCTGACACAAATAGTTTTTATGCCACTACCTGCCACCTTACAACAACACATTTATATATTCAGTGTCACATATTATGATTTTATCAGTAATTCACTAAACAACAACTGGTTTGAACTAATTTCTCACTAGCTAGTGTCTAATGATGCCATTCAACAGCTGGTAAAAAGACATTTTACATATAACTAGTCCTGGTGATGTTTCACATATAAGCCAATCACAGACTTAATCATATGACATTACTGATCATAGTCTGTGCTAAATTATTAATTAATCAATGTTAATGACCAAATACAATAACTAACATTCATTGTCTTGCTAGTAAATTTTTCTATTGCTTTATTACATGTAATAAACCTTTTTTTTATGCTATGCAGCATGTATATGTGAAGCAATGTTAAGTAACTCTTATTGGTAACTTAATATGACAAAATTGCTACATGCCAATCTGCAATGTCTCCTTCTTGATCTTCGTCTCTCTGTCATCCCCCTCCCATTCTCTCCTCCCTCTGTGTTATGACATGGTAATCTGTGTCCCCCTTTTGGTGCCTGAATGGCCATTTGAATGGCCAAGTTTTCTGCCTACATGAACCTATTGGAGGTGGATCAGCCATATGCCCATAAACATGCACATTCAATGGCAGAGGCAGACACCAACAGGTCCTTTCTGATACAATGAGCTAAAGACACGATGGGGTGTATTTCTTAACCTGAACACCACACACACATGCAGCATATCCTCACACATGATTTTGCATGCCACCCACACTGCGATGGGGTGGTCCTGATTAAAAATAATAATAATTCTGTCTCAGCAGGGTGTGTTTGCATATGTATGTGAGGAAATGGAGTTTTGTTTTTCATACTGATTCAAATTTCTTACATCTTTTGTAAATTTCTTTAAAATCTTTTTTTTTTTTTTTTGTAGTGTATTAAAACAATTATAGTGCATAAGTAACGAAAGCATATAAACCAGGACAGTGATAGTGGAATATAATGCAGTATGATGCAGATGAACTTGCTGCTTTTTGGAGGATAATGTTATCAGTCCTGAATGATGTACTGAGCTTGAGAGAGAGAGAGAGAGAGAGAGAGAGAGAGAGAGAGAGAGAGAGAGAGAGAGAGCGAGAGAAGGTCTATTGTTTTTGAAGGAGACCAATCTGTTGCAGTGGTGGCTGTAGCCTTGTGATGGGGAAAAAGCATGTTAAGTGACATATGTGACACAGAAGCACAAGAGGATTATGCTCCTTTTCTTGTTCTCTCAGTTTTTGGACACTAGGATTATCATGAAGCCTTGAAGCTAGTAAGCTTCCCTGCTGCAGCCCATTCCCTCGTTCCTTGGATAAGGAGGGAGGGATGGGTTAAGGAGGTCCCCTGGAGAGTGGACCACCATCAGGATTTAAATATTCATCAAAAATCAGAGCTGGCTCTGTTTTCGGTTGTGTCTCAGACTCCAAACATCACTCTCCCATTCTCTCTTTAGTCACCCACACACACATTGTGCTTTGCATTTCTTGTTCACAGACATTCTTTCACTGTTGCACTTAAACCTGAGAGTGACATAGGTTTTCCTCACACACAAACAGAGAACAATGACATTGTGCATTTTCTGCCACTGCCATTTGAAGCTATTGTGTGTGAAAAAATAAAGAAAATATGTTATTAGGCTTGCTTAATAAGAGAAGTAGGTCTCAAGTAAAAGTAAAGTGAAGTAACTTATTGACCACTGTTAATTTGACCTGCGTATTTAACTCACCCATACAGTGAAACACACACACTAGTGAACACACACACTAGGGGCAGTATACACACTTGCCCGAAGCATGGGCAAACCCTATCCATGGAGCTCATGGAGCAGTTGGAGGTTTGGTGCCTAGCTCAAGGGCACTGCAGTCATGTGGTTCAGTGTAGGGATGGAACATTGAACCTTCTGTGGCTGCCCCTTTTACTGCAGTAGTTAAAGGTTGGAATTAAAGGTTGGTTTGTTTCTATATATGATATACGTATAGCTATATATGGAATACAGTTTATGATCATATATGGATATATGATATATAAAAATGTAATTTAGGATATTTTATAGATTTGTATACCACTGTATGTAATAAAAATGATATATAGCACGTTAATGTTAATTGTAGATCAATCAGGCATTTATAATTTTAGTACTGTTCTTACACTCTGCAAGAAAGCTCCTAAGTCCAGTGTAACACACTAACTACTAACTGTCCTTACACTTACCGGTGCTGTGTGTATGTGTGTCTGTGTGTGTGTGTGTGTGTGTGTGTGGTGTGTGGGTGTGTGTGAGAGAACTAGAGAGTGGGGATGGATAATGATGAACTCATATAGGAAGTGTGAAAAGGGCAAGTGAAGGTTATCAGAGATGAAGGGGTGTAGAAAGTGTCAGCGAGAGTGTGTAGCGAAAAGGAGCACTTGTCTGGCTGAGGAGTGTACAGGCTAGCTTGGCAGAGAGTAAAAGAGAGAAACAAAAGATGAAGAGAAAGCAAGAGTGATGGAGGATGCAGGACCTGACTGCTGTGGAGATCATCGGTGTCCTAATTGATGAGGTCACTTGGAGGGCTTCCCCAAACTCAGGGCATCCCAGAGAGGTCATAACCGGGTTAGGCTGGGGTCAGAGTGCGCTTGTAAGGGCAGCGCAGTGATGCTGTGACATGTGGCCCTCTTCTTTCTTGCGATGCTGAAATATGATAAAAGTGATCTCTGTTGAGTGTGTGCTCAAATCAATGAGTTGCCTGAAGTTTTCGCCTTCACCTATTTTCAAAGTTTTGTTATTTTTCTCTATATTTTATACAGGTTCTTAATGTGGTAGGTGTGTTATCAGTCATAAGACCAGAGCAGCAGTTTATGAAAGCAAAAACCAAAAGAGTCTAAGACTTTCAATGCAATGAGGAGGCCAAGAATGCTGAAGTAATTGTTGAAGTAGTGTAGAAATCTCTTTTCATGAAGCCATACGTTTTTTACTAATGTAATGTATTTGACTTACATGCAAAACAGAGATTGTTCAGCTTTTGTGGGGTAGAAGTGACACTACATGGACACATAATCACACTAGATGGCTTGTGAGGTAGACGTGACACTACATGGACAAATTATCACACTGGATGGCTTTCTGCATGCGGGCGTGGGACAGACAAACTCCCATATGTTATCACTGACACAGCTATTTAGTCATTTATTTGTGTGATTGTATGCAGGCATAAAGAGAAAACAATTAAAATGGTGGTCAGAACTGAATGCAGCTACCAAGGCTAAATGAGCAGAGCATGGTCTCCTTGAACCCTTGCCACTCAGCAGCTTTGTTGATTATTTTTGATAGAATGGTAATGTTTCTGAGTTGATACGCTTTCAAAAATCAAAGATTTAATGATGAGCATTTAATGATTTATGATTATATGCTGAAAGTCTTGATGAAAATCACATTTTGCTGATCGGAATGTGTGCATGATCAAATTGCTTAATTAATTTTGGCATATCCCAAGACAAAGTCCAACTACCGCTTCTTATTTTGGTAAATCAATGATTTACCAAATTTTTGCATAATGTCTACCAAATTCCACCATTTCCTTCACCATCAAACATTTTCCAAAAAAGACATGACAAAAGACAAAATGATAAAAAACCAAGTTTCTTTTTCTAATTGCAAAACCCCCAAGCCATTTGAGACAGTGAGACATTTTATTGAATCAGTCCACCAAGTTTCACTTCACAGAACAAGAAATGGCAGCATGTCCAGAACTCGGGATAAAAGAGACATGACTTTAAATAGCAATCATGATTTTAGATTCAAGATTCAAAGATTCAAAGTTTTATTTGTCACATACAAAGTCGTACACAGCACAACCTGCAGTGAAATGCCATTTGACTGTCGTCCACAGAATATAAACTAGGTAATAAGTAAGCAAACAATAATAAAAGGGCACACTAAAATTACAATAAATTAAATAGTCCTAAATTATATCTATAGAATATAAAATAAGATTAAAAAATATATACATATAGAATAAAATAAAGTATATATATGTACACGAAAGTAAAAGTCCGAGATATACACACTGTGTGTGCAAAACTGCAGTTTTTGGTTGTGTGTGTGTAAGAGTGCGGTGGTGTGCAAAAATGTGGAAAAAAAAAAAGTTTGGTTGTGCGTGAGTGTGCAAAAATGCAGTTCGATTGTGTGTGAGTGTGCAAAAATGCAGTTCGGTTGTGTGTGTGTGTGAGGTGGTGTGGGAGCCCTCATTGGAGTGTTCGAGTGTGGTGGACTAGTTTCTGTTCTCATTCAGGTCTCGGACAGGTTGTGGGAAGAAGCTCCTCCTCATTCTCTCTGTGTTCGCCTTCAGGGTGCGAAAGCGTTACCCAGAGCGTAGCAGAGAGAAGAGTCCATTTTTGGGGTGACTGAGGTCCTTCACGATCTTCCTGGCTCTGATCCAGCACCGCTTACTGTAGATAGTCTGCAGTTCAGG
>JAOVVF010000047.1:24693469-24711284 GCA_028565595.1 Duopalatinus emarginatus
ATAGATAGATAGATAGATAGATAGATAGATAGATAGATAGATAGATAGATAGATAGATAGATAGATAGAACACTGTTGGTAAAGGTCGCTGATACTAAACATACTGGAGAAAAGTGAATTGAAAGTGTGTTAAGCAGCAACCCATGGTGTGCTCAACCAAAAAAAAACACAAAGACTGAATGGATAAAAAATAATTCATACAAATATTGTTACTGTTCTTCATGCTTTCTGTCTCTCTGATACATGCATACACCCACATCCAGAAATCAAGAGCAAGGAAGCTCATTTAGACCCATTCACTTTGAAAGTTTGTGCTACAGGGGGTCAAAAGTAGGTTTGTTTTTGGAAAATTTGTTACATTTTAATGATCTCTCTCTCTCTCTCTCTCTCTCTCTCTCTCTGTCTCTCTCTCTTACACACACACACACACACACACACACACACACACAAACACACATGTGCATGTGCCATTATCTAATAAATGTAACTGGAACAGGAGAGGGCCTGAATGAGCCAACATTCAGAATTAACACTCATTTCAAGCACCATCTCAACACCTCATCCTCATCTACCTACAGGTGGCAAAAGCTCTCTCTGTTTCTCACTATTCTGGATCTCCCTGTTTCTGTTTCTGTCTTAATGGAAAAACTCAACCTCTACAAATAGCTTGATTAGATTAGCACTGTATGTGCTAATGTCTTCTGTCTTTAACTGTCCATTTTCTGCACCTGAACTGTGAACTGTGGCTTGCTGCCACTTTTATGTATTATGGAGTTGTTGGTTTTCATTTATTATTATTTCTAAAAATTCTAATCGACTGAAACGTTAGCATTTTTTACTTTTAAAAATCAGAAATCAGTGTGCATGTACAGTTTAGTGCACTGATGGGGATATGTGCAGTCTACAGTCTTTCAGTCTACACACCTTTGTGAAAATGCCATTTATTTGTAAAAGCGATCAGACCACAAAAAATCATATCTGATTTATTTCCACTCTCTGTATGACTTATATCTGTGCAATTCAGTTAAAAACAAACTGAAATCTTTTAAAGAAAAAAAAAACTTACAATGTGGCTATTATAATTAGGGATGTGGCTATATTCAGAATAAACCAGTTACATACAGGAAAGAATTTATAAAGCGTCAAATGGGTCTTATTGTTAAAAGGTATCAGTCATGAGAAGGTTATACAAAAGCTTTCCATGGCATTAAATATACCATGGTACACAGTGAAGATGGTCATTAGAGATGAATAAAATATGGCACAAAAGTGACATTACAAAGAACTTCAAAATGAATGAATGGATAACAAGAAAACTTATCTAGGAGGCTGCTAAGATATCTACAACAATATTAAAAGAGCTGTAGGAATTTCTGGCAAGTACTGGTTGTGTACTACATGTGACAAAAATCTTTTTGTCTTCTTCAATGTTTGGCACCTGAAAAACTAGATATGTCATGTTAATAGACTTGTACCCAAAAAGACTGAATGCTAAAGGTCCTAAAGGGGGTGCATTTATGCTTATGGTATATGGTATTTATGCAACACCATTGTAAGTTTTTTCAGTTTGTTATTTTTAATTGAATTGTAGAGATTCTGAAATGATTTATTTTGGTCCAAAAATGTCGTATCCTTGTTTTGGGCAATGTAGAGAAAATATGTAATGAAGTATACTATGCTGCTGAGGGACAAGTTTTAATGAATCACAGATTTAATTGAAGTGTAGAGAGCAGTGAGATTTATACACAGTGCATATACAGAAAGCCAGTTTTCCAAGGTGAAATGTTTTACTGTGTGTGCTTAATTAGACAGAGTCAGCAGCCTCAAGCAGCCTGGGTTAGTGGACTTCCTGTCTGTGTGTAATTGCTCCCAGGGCAGCAGCATTGTCTGATGTAGCGAATCTTCTCCTAGGCTGACATTTTCCCATAATCAAGTACCAAAGCCTGACAAACAGCCTGCTTTTTTCGGTTGTTCGAACTCATCATTACTCTAATACAGATAGCCACGGCCTATATTATTCTCCGGCCCTGTTTAACAGAGTAAGATTACTGGAATTCATTATGAACGGATCTGTGACAATGGCTTCTCTTGGTTTAACCATCTTATTAGCATAAACTCATCAACATAAAAACTTGCGAACAGAAGGATCTAAGCACTGCAGTGGTGAAAACAGCCACAATACTCATCTCAGGTGAGAATTTGGATGGATCTGTATAGCACCTGTCTCAGCAAAAGACACTCCACAACTCATAACTTTTTAATGTAATTTGTGATTGCTCTTTTTATACTGCTTGATTTTTTTTCTGTCCCTTCCTGAATGAAAATGATGGTGGCTCAGGGGTCAAGAAAAGATTTAAGTGCACAATGAGTTACTTTGCTGTATGTTTTTAAAAGATAATTATAGTTTTGCATATGAAGAGCAGAAGTGACAGTAACTACAAAGCATAATAAACTTATATGAATTGCACTAGTAGGCAGGTGATGCTGTTATTAGGGTACTGAAAAATTACAGAGTTTTGATTAGTCTGAGTTTTTTTGCGCTTTTATCGTTTAGCTCCTCTGCACCTTATTCACACTTAGACTGGACACTGGTAGTCCTAAAGGTAATAATAATAATAATAATAATAATAATAATAATAATAATAATAATAATAATAATAATAATAATAATCTCACAATCATCATTATTATTATTATTATTATTATTATTATTATTATTATTATTACTATGTGATTTTATCATTTAGCCCATCCTCACCATTACTCACACTGATTGGACACTGGTAGTCCTAAAGCTTAATGATAGTATTATTATTATTATTAGTAGTAGTAGTAGTAGTAGTAGTAGTAGTAGTTTTTTAAATTCGTACTAGGAACTACTTATCCCTCTGTGTCCGTCTGTGTGTCATATGTCCATATCGTGCTAATTGAAATGTGACGGATCATAAACCGTTAACACAGTTTTGCACGCTTGGGTTATTAACGCCCTAAATGCGTTTTAACGGCTGAAATGAGGCGCGCGCGCGCCAATCATTGGCTGGGCAGTGGGGCGGGGGTGGCGCGGGGTTAAATCAAGAAGCGGCTCATTCACTGTGCGCTGCAGGTGTGTGTGTGTGTGTGTGTGTGTGTGTGTGTGTGTGTGTGTGTGAGAGAGAGAGAGAGAGAGAGAGAGAGAGAGAGAGATGGTAATAGTAGTATTACTTTGTATTTACGCTGTATTTAATATAATGTAGTTTATTTGTTTTTGCCCAATCATTGGTGTGAATCTGTCTCTCTGTGGTACTGATAACTCGCTTATAACTGACTAATACATTTATTTATTTATTCTGTTTCTGCTACTTTCTGCTGTATCTGAAACTCTAAGATTCTGTCAGAAAAAGTCAGACCGACCCTAAAATTAAATTCAACTCAACTAAACTAAGTCTAAAGTCTAAACACATTACTTATCTATCCCACATATAATCTACTCACTCTGTTATATTAATGCACTGTTTTAAACCCTTGGACACATTGAGAGTTTTTACGCATTGTCAGAGCGACTCTTAATGACTGACTCCACAGTCTGTCGCTCTGATGGTTCGTAATCTAAACCTAGCCGCGCGCTCCCGGGGTGCCATATGCGAAGTGTGTCTAATTTAGTTAATGAAGCCTCGTTTCTTTGTAATGACATCAGACTGGAAGACCCCCGCCCCGTGCAAGCCTCCTCCCCTCCCCGCTCTTTGCGGAGACCCTATTGGTTGTGCACGGGCCGTCGGTAAGGAGCTGACACACCGTCCCCACTGACTTCCCTCAGGTCCGCTATAAAACGCGCGCGTCACTCTCCTCACGGGCCGAACACGCCGTCACGACTCATCCGGAGTAACAAAGTCAATACCGCAAGGTGCACTTGCACGCGCTACGGCCGTTTCGGTAAGTTCCTTCACAACAATAATATTTTAAGAAGATGTGGAAAGTTTTGCTAAAGTTTTTAAACTTCGTACGCAATTTTTATTTTACATTATAATTTTTATCTTAGGCCAAAATCATTTAATAACATATGTAACATGTTGTCCTGTTAACCTTGTGAGAAACTTCAGGCTTATTTTCATAAGCATCTGCATGAGATGCTTTACTTTATGTTTTACAATGCCTTTTTTTTGTTTGTTTGTTTGTTTATACAAAACAAACATTTAAGTAGTAACTCCACCTGTCCTTATTAATTTAACTGAACATACATGAACACTGCAACTAATCGCTAACTGATTACAATCCAGCAGTTGTGTTTGTGTTAAATAACCTACTGATTTTGAGTGTAATAGTGCTTATACTTCATATTATTTTTCATTTTACATATTTAAAAATTCTTTTTCCCTTTCAGGCATTGTCCAGTTGAGATCCAGTGAAAACAACTAGAGTTGACCTATGAGACATGGACTCCGATACAAGCAGAGTGTCCAGTCGGCCCTCCTCTCCTGAAGGAGATGACCTCTTCCTCTCTGCAGTGAAGAAATCGGCGGGTTTCTCGGGCGCAGTGTCGTCCACCCAGAGCGACTCACCCCCGGAGCTGAGCGCGGACATGCGTGGCCATTTGAGCAGCGACGAGAACGCGCTCGCCTTAAAGATGTTCTCCAAGAAGGACCGCAAGCTGCTGTCCGAGAGTGAGCTACAGAGCATCCGCCTGAAGATCAACAGCCGCGAGCGCAAACGCATGCACGACCTGAACATCGCTATGGATGGCTTGCGCGAGGTCATGCCTTACGCGCATGGGCCCTCGGTGCGCAAGCTCTCCAAGATCGCCACGCTTCTCCTGGCGCGCAACTACATCCTCATGCTTAGCAACTCGCTCGAAGAGATGAAGCGACTTGTCAGTGAGATCTACGGAGGCGGAGGTGGAGGCGGAAGCGGCGCCCACCACGCGACCTTCCACCCGTCTGCCTGCGGCACTCTAGCGCACGCCACCGCTCCACTGGCGAGTCATGCTGCTGCTGCTGCCGCGGCCGCCGGATCTCATCCGGTTCACCATGCGCTGTTGCCGCCAACTGTGTCCAGTGCAACCGCTTCCCTACCAGCGCCAGGCCTTTCCGCAGTGGCCGCGGTCAGGCCACATCACGGACTCCTGAAGGCACCGTCGGCGAACCCCCTGACCTCAGGCTTCCAGCACTGGGGCGCGAGTATGCCGTGCCCGTGCAGTATGTGTCAGGTTCCCGCGCCTCACGTGTCTGCCATGAGCTCGGTCAGCATGCCGCGCCTGACCGGCGACTCCAAATGACTCAAGAACTTTTTGTTAATACGCGGAAAATATTAAGACTTTATATATTAAAAGACACTTAAAGACAATTCGTGGTTTGATACCGCCTCATACACTTCGTGCCATAATCGGTTTTGTCTCCAAAAATAAGTCGCGGGTTAATTGGAGAATTTAGAAAACAAGCTCAGTGACACTAACATAGATCTGTGCTAACATGTTAGCTGATGTAAGTTTTACAGCAGGGTACATTTATTTCTCTCTCTTTTTTGTCTCCTTCAAGAAACAAACTTGGGATGTATAACCTAGACCTTGGCTATAAGTGTGTAAATAATTATGTAAATATGTAGTGTTTGTACAGTATGAGAGCTTTTATATTAGTTCTGGGGTGAATCCGTTTACCTGAGACTGAAGTCGTATTGCACCTGCTCACTCTCTCTCTTTATTTTTTTCCTCCTCTGTTCTCTCTTTGTTCCTTTTCTTATTTTGCTCCTATTTTTACTGTTGTCACTGTCCGACACAAAGAATGATCATTTTTATTTTTTATAAAAGTGTGAAACGATATTTATTTACTTATTTTCGATGGTATGTCACATGAATGAGGAATGTGTTGAAATTGTTAATGTAGTTAAATAAAATCATTAATAATAACTGCACATTATTTTCACTTTTAATTAACCAAAAAAAGGACACTTTAATTTGTATAATTGTTCTGAAACGTAAACCTGGAGCAACTGACTCTAAAACTTACTCATTACTCAAACACCACCACCACCACCACTACCACCACCACTAACAACAACAACAACAATGATAATAATAATAATAATAATAATAATAATAATAATAATAATAATAATAATAGTAGTAGTAGTAGTAGTAGTAGTAGTAGTAGTAGCAGCAGCAGCAGCAGCAGAAGTATTAGAAGTAGTAGTAATAGTAGTAGTAGTGGACAGCATTTCCTCCATGATTCTTTCATTTTTTTTCTTTCTCTTTCTTTATAGTTTTTTTTATTGTAATTAAAGTAAAATTATAATATCTATTCACGCAAGAACTAATTGGGGCAACGGAACTATGGACTTAGTAGTAGCAGTAGTAGTACTACTAGCAATAAATTCATGCATTTTATAATGCAGTTTAATATCTGACAGCAATTATTAAATTAATAAAGAACATGAGTGTACAATACCACAATAACTTATAACTAAAATAATTGTGTATGCACAGAATATTGAATAAGCCCATCAGAACCAGAGGAGCACTCCAATAAACCAAGGCAACCTATAGAAAAAAAACAACAACTTTAAAACAGAAGGTTAAAAATAATCATTCGGTACTATGGCGAAATCGAATATTATTATTATTATTATTATTATTATTATTATTATTAATAATAATAATAATAATAATAATAATAATAATAATAATAACAATAATAATAATAATAATAATTGCTAGAAGTAAAATTGTCAGTGCAGTGTTACACCTATAGGACTGTTATTTGAATTATTCTTGACTCAGTATAGTGTCGATGTGAGCTTAATAAAATCGGTTTATTAATACTATGTAAATAAATAAATAAATAAATAAATAAATAAATAAATAAATAAACCCAGAAGGAGGCAGAAATCACATTTGCATTGTTAAGACACAAAGGAGGCCAGAAAGCGAGCTGAGGGAGAATAAATCCAGGAGGAAACAGTAGAATACATAACTAAACGACAGCAGCTGGATAGCACATTTTCGCATCTTTTACAATGTTTTCAATGACCTTTTTATCTGGAACGATATGGAGATAAGATGGAATCTGAATATTCATTTTTAGCATTTATTTGTTTTCCTCTGTGTTTAGCCTGGATTAAAGGATTTCCACAGAAAATCTAACAGTGATGGGTGATGGGAGTATGTATGAAACTCACCTTGGTCTGTTTTGTGTAATTCTCGGAGGTAAAAAAAAAAAAAAAACATTACAATAAATTATAGAATATATATTAAAATATAATAAATATGCATTTTGCAGTCTAGATCTACAGTCTTGGAGAAAGAAAATATGCTTTCAGGGGCTTAATGACACAGCAAAGTGCCCATCGCCCAAATAGTTTAGGATATAAGTTTCACTTTTTGCTTTTGTTTTCCAGAGGCCCTCTGGAAGTTAAAAAATTATTTTGTAAAAGAGAGGAACCTCCGGATCCTAAATATGCAGTGAATTAGATAACACCTTCTACTGTGTATTCAGCCTATAATAATAACAATAACGCTTTGAAGATTTATGAGTTTGACTCCATATTAAATTGAAGCAAGAGGTCTGCTAAATGTCTTGTCTCCCTTTACAAACATCTGCTTGTTAGCAATCTTCGCCGCCTAGCCCATTTGCTGAGCGTAAAAATGCAATTACCCCGAAAAGTAATGAGAATTACACGCTATCGCGTTTCCAAATTAATCACCGCGCGCCTCCCCCGCCGAGCCACCGTACGCCCTCCAACTTAATAAGGTCTCTCTCTCTCTCTCTCTCTCTCTCTCTCGCTCTCTCTCTCTCTCTCTCTCTCTCTCTCTCTCTCTCTTCCTTCCTGTTCCTCACAGCCTCAGTGCCAATTAAGCGCTGACAGCACGGCCAATGAAGCAGGTATACCACCGGAAAAGTGCGCAATTAACTGCAACCAAACCACGTGATCTACTGACGAAATAAATGAACACAAAGTGCAAACATTACATTATACAGGTCAAAATGCCACCACTGTGGTTGGAGCTAAGGACATGACTTATACAGGGTTAATTGTAATAGTTGATGATTATTATGCTGAGTATATGATTGCTAGGTTTGCTTTAGTGGACCAGAGGAATGGGTTCTGCATTGACATGAAAATTCAATGACTGAATACTGTCGAGATGTTTTATTGTCACAATTTGTCATCCCCGAATGCAGCCATGATAAATCCGTTCTCGAACTGGGGGAAAATGGAATATACTTCAGCACGTATAATGAAATAATCCTGCAACAATGGTAAAACAAAAATGGTTTTTTTTAATGTTGCACATTTTTTAAACAGTACAAAACTGCAGTATTTAGAAAATGTCCTGCTGATAAAAATTGTAGCTGAGTATCAGGAATAGAATTATTATTATTATTATTATTATTATTATTATTATTATTATTATTTGTTTATTTTATTTTTATTATCATTATCATTGTTCTTTTTTGCAAAAAAGTGTATGACAACAACATGAAGGTTTTACTGAAACCTGTCCTGTTACCATTGGGTCGAGTTAATGCCTATAATCAAAATACAAAATGATCTGTCACACCGTTAAATACCTTGTGTCACAAGGACTGAATGTTTAATTTATAATTCGCAAATTGAGAAGTGCGAATATTTAGATTAATTTCATTTCAGTGTTGCATTCGACAAATTAAGTTAGGCAGGATGCTATTATTTGCTGGATTTATAGCTGAGGTTGTTGAAATTGAAATGTCTCACAAAGGTCATGATTTACATTTGACATATGTTAAAGAGGACTGTAGATATTACATTTTCAAATTAAGTGATGACTTTAAAAATTAAAATGAATTTAATATTAGTCTATTTTCCCCTTATAGGTTCAAGTATCATATAGTATGGTAACATATCAGGGATTGGTGTCCACTGTCCTGTTCATTGTCCACTCAGCAATAGATTTAAAGATTGTGGAACATGTTCAGTCATCACCAAGGCAGCAGTTCCTAACAGATTAAAGTGACAGATTGTGTTTTTTTTTTACTGTTTGAATATTTATGGTGCATCTTCTTTCTCTCTCTCTCTGTCTGTGTGTGTGTGTGTGTGTGTGTGTGTGTGTGTGTGTGTGTGTGTGTGTGTGTTACATTTCTTAAACCCACTTTTAAATCCCCGGTCCAGTCCAGATGCAGGCTCTTTCAGACCCTAGTATGTGTTGGCACAAAGGATTAAAAAGACTTGGAGCAGTGCAAACACCAAATGCAAGCCAGAAAAGAGAAAAAATAAACAAATCAAAAAGTGTTTCTGTAGCATTGTAGGACAATCAACATTGTTTGAGAGATGCTTATCTCTTTATTGTGGTTGCAACTCCAGTTCTACTGGGATTAGTACAGTGCAGGGGTGTGCTTGATTTATTCATCATTTTTACTATTAATGTTATTCAGTCACTATGATCATGCCAAGAAACCATCATGGACTGAGGTGGTGTGAATGTGTATGTGTGGGGGTGTTGATACAGTAGCCATATGAGCACTCTTTTCCCTGGGGAAGACTAATCCCCTCTCTCACTTGCTCTCCTTCATCTGTTCTTCCTTAAATGGCACATGGCACTGACTAGAAGGTTTTAATACCGAGACATAACTGTGAGTTCAGGAAGTCAGAGTAATGTTTCTAACTCTGTTTTTTTTTTTTCCAAAGCAGTTGGACATCAGAGAGAGAGTGAGTGTGTGTAAGCTGGGGTGTCAGTTCATGAGTAGAGATTATGTGTGCACCCAAGGTCTATGATCCAAAGCGGATGAACTCCCATACACGATGGATCAATGTGTTTATTGAACGCTTCAGAGCCACAAAGAAAAATGGAGAAGAGTAAGAAAGAGATAAAGGAAAGTATAAAAGAGAGGGAGATAGAAAGAAAGAGAAAGAGCTGGGTATTAAGAGTGTTTGAGCAGTTAAAGAAAGAGGGGATAATCCTGTAAGAGCAGCGAACTCTTGGATATTCATGACTGGCCAAGTGTGGACAGTCTCTGAAAAGAGGACATATCCTGGTCACAGCATAACATCAAAGAGCACCAAGGAAGCTCCACAGGCCAGTGTGTGTGTGTGTGTGTGTGTGTGTTACAAGACCTTTGTTAGCGGCAGTCTGGCTTAAACCATTCAGAGTAGAAATGATCTGATGAGTGTTCATCCCTTTTTTCAAGAAAAACTGGACCGTGTGTGTATGAGAGCACGAGAAATGATGTGAGAGAGAGAGAGAGAGAGAGAGAGAGAGAGAGAAGAGAGAGTGTGTCAGATTGTTCGGTTTGCTCTGAAATCTGAGCTTTTTCAAGCATATGCTCCAGTGGAACCCTGGGGGAACACACACGCTAACCTTTCACAACCCCAAATTATATTAGTGCTAACTTTCTGTGCCCATCTTCCCGAAGTATCTGTTTTACTTCCGTACAAGTACAAAGTAGATGAAATAATCTGAATTTGAATAAATTCAGGATGATGTCAATTGATGTTAAATTCAGTATATTTAATATGTTTTTAATACATGCAGGGTAACAACAAATTTATTTACAAAAAATCTTTTTCAAGCAGGAAAGTACATACACATACACACAGATAGATATATTGTATAAAATCATATATAAATATATAGCATGAACATGTACACAAAGCCAAGCAACAATTAGAATTAAATACTTTAAAGTGCAAAACACTTTAATTAAATAAATGTGTTACATAAAATTGTATGGCAAATATTTCTATTGTTTGTTACCAATCAATAGCCTGCTTGTTTGTATACTGGTCATTAAAAGCATCACTTGAATTCCTGTATTACTAGAATTCTTTTAGTACTTAAAATGACTGACAACTATAAGCAATATGTTTACAGTGATCAGCTATAAATTTAAAACCAGCTGCATAAACAGCCCTGACCCACTGAGGCGTGGAATCCACCTCTGAAGGTGTGCTGTGGTATCTGTGGCACCAAGACTTCAGAAGCAGATCCTTCTGTGGGACTGGACTAGACAGGTTTTTCTTTTTACCCCCCACCTACACCAGTGAGTCTTGAGTCACCCGGTCACTGATTTTGACACATTTGATCACAAAGATATTTACCCTTATTCATACCCTCCTTCCAATACTTCAACTTGAAGATGTGACTTTTCACTTGCTGGCTAATATATCTCAATCCTTGACAGATGACAGTGAGAAAATCAATGTAATTTACCTCACCTGTCAGTGGTTTTGTGCTTTTAATGTTATAGCTGGGTGTATTTTCTATTTATATACACTAATTTACAACATATACATAAATAGATTTAAATGTATATTAATGAACTAGGAAATCTAACAGAGATGTTTGAGCTAACTAGAATAAAGTTGTTATCCACTGAACCTCTTCTGTTGTCCATTCCAGCAATATTAGTTGTAGCTGTTAGCTTTAATAAAGTGTTGATTTGATGATGTGATGGTGACTACACAGTATACACAAATTGGCAGGTTTGACTTTTTATTATTACTAGAGTTTGCAATGGAACATTAATTAGACTGACAGTTATTTTTTATTTCTTATTTCTTAAATAAAGCAGTTATAAGTAACCCAGTTCCTCAATCCATAATGTTTTTCATGATTTATTGTTAACTAATACTAAGTACAATCAGTCTCTCATAGGTAAATCATCTAACTTTGCATCTCCATAATTAATCTTCATTTATTTTCACTTATCCTGATCAGTGTCTGGGATTCATCACACCATGCTGGAGTCACAATCCACCCAGCTAACAAATTCAGATGTGATAGAGATGGATATACAAATTGCAAAACTTCATGATTTACCAGTAATATGTGATTGTCAGGAATAAGGACAAAGTGTGCCAAATCACTTCTTTCATTTTTTGTCCATCTGTTTCTTATTTCTTGTGTGCCTATCTCTAGGCCAGCCCTTCTCATCCATCATATCTTTCAGTCTTTTATTACCTCTCTAACCTTCCTCTTGCCCCTGTTGCATAGAGTGTGGGAGTAAACTGCGCACACACACACACACACACACACACACACACACACACACACATGCTAACGAGGAACTTTATTAGATGGTATGGGGTTTGCCAGGGCCCTGTGTGGTTCTTTGCGGCTGTGTTAAAGGTGTCAGTGTCAGGCAAAGATTCATCACTGTCGGATGTAGTTTAAAAAAGCAGTCTGTCTGGGGATAACTTCTTGATCTCTCCATATGGACAGTCTAAAACAGCTTAAAATACCGAACAAAACAATATACATTGCTGGGAATAATATATGTCTGAAGAAGTGCATGGACTCGTCTTCCAAACTGTGTCCACCAGTAGTGATGCTCTTAGAGCTCAGTTGTAAGATGCACATGTTCCTTGAGTGAGAGCTCTCATTAGCGAAATATGACACGTCCAGCAGCTGTCACTGAGTAGTTAGTGACAGCTCTAATCAGTGTGTCCTCAGCGGGCCATGACTAACTGTGAGTGTGTGACAGTGAGTTTTTGATTTGGGCTCTGCTGTGACGACTGTGCTTCGGCCATGGGGACAAAAGACCCACAGGTCATCCCTCCCTGGCTCCTTCTCCATCTGAGTAGGCTCCAGCTCTGCCCAGGCCAACATTTCCCACAGCATGCTGGGAGGCACAATGCCCATCCTTCAACCCATTGGTTCCGCTCTATTAACAGCTTGTAAACTTCTCATAGCTATGGCCCTGAGCCTGAAGCTACATAGCAAACTAGATTTACATAGATCTGATGTTCTCCCCATCACTCGCATACTCTTTTCCCCGAACTCAACCCTTTCTCCCTCAATTGAAAGGTGTTTTTTAGTGCTTTGTGTCTGAATCAACCGTCTGACTTAGAGGCCCTGTGGTGTGTCTCTGCACCTGCTTCCCTATAGAGCTGGAAATGAGAGAACGTAGTTGTTGACATCTGTTAACTTCTCATTAGAACTTTGCTTTATGCAGGTTATCTGGTGCACAGGACAGCTCAGTACAGCACACCGTGTGACCACAAGCTGGCGAGGACCCAGCAGCCGGCGGGTGAGTGAGTGCAGCCGGCATTTAGCAGACGCTCTGAAACGTCTGTGTCCAAGCTATGAATATGGAAGCAGGCGTTCTCTGTTTCCTTGTTGCTGATTTTAGTGTGTTATCTGTTTTGACCTTTCAGATGGTAGAAAAGGGAGTTTGCATTAGCTGTCAAACTTCACAGCCAGCCGAACTTCTGTTTGTTTGTTTGTTAATTTGCTTATATGGCGTAATTAGGCTGACAGGCCTGGCAGCATAGCATTTTCACAGCCATATGCAGTGCATCATTAGTCCAACTCCCGGGCCAGTTTTTTAGAAGTTTGTGTACAACTGGCTGCTGGACTGTGTTGCATTCATAATCTTTCAATCAGTAAATACTGCCAGCATAAATAATTTATTCAGCAATGATCCTGTCAAAGTGGGCTTCAGTCACAGAGATTCTGGGGTAGGCAATATTGCTGTTTTAGCAATAACTGCCTACACCTACATTCGATTCAAATCCTGGTATTTTTCCCCTTGGTGTGTTCTACTTAGACAAATAATTTGTGTGGATTTTATTTATTTATTCGGTTTTTATCACCATATCAGCCCTTTGGGCTATGTTTGTGGCAGAAAGGTCTATCTCAATCTCTTGTCAGCAGATACACAGTCACACACACACTCACACCTATGGGCAATTTAGAGTGAACGATCAACCTAACATGATTGTCTTTAGACTGTAGGGGGAAACCAGAGTCATTTGTGTGGATCAAAACATCCATAGCAAGTGAAAGTCCAAATGAGGTGGTCAGGAAGTGAACCAAAAATGGCATGTACATTTCCTGTAAATACAAGCTACTAACCTGACCAACAAAGTACAAACTGGTCCAAAGGACAGGGCTGTAGTAATAAATAAATGTGATGTATTCTGGATATTTGGACCATGAAATAAATAATAAAAATAAATAGTGGATGTATACACATTTTTAATATGTAATTATATAAAATTATATAATTATAGCACTTGTTTTGGTGGCTTTTATGACCTACACACTCGCTTGACAAGGGTTCACATGATTCCTGTCTATGATTATAATACATAATATAATATACACTATTTGACCAATTAATGAAGGATTTTTATGAGGACATTTTCAGTACTACACCACCTCCAGGCAAATATTTTTTATTGTTGTGTAATAACAGAACTAAATCAAATCAAGCAGCATCATCTTCTCTTTGACTCGGCAAATAGACTTACAGGTGTGAAAGCTCCATGAATACACCAAGTGCATGGCACTAAAAGGTAATATATGGAGGCAGTTCATTGAGAATAGTTTTAGAATATGTGTGCATGTCTGTTGGGGGTTACATTTATAAATGCATTTGTCTGTTTGAGGCCAGCTAGCAGAGCCCTGCTCATCCAGGCATGCTGTAATGTTTAATAGTGTCCACAGGAAACAGACTCGGAGTGAATGAGCTGATTGAAGCTCCAGGTGCAGCTCCAGAAACCCAGGCCTAGCTGGCCAGCTTGGCCAAGCCGGAGCACACCGAGCACCCCACAAAGACAGCCCTCATGCCCCTGCCTAGTTCTAACGGACCCTTACCCACAGCAGCATGGTGATAAAGGGGAGCAGTGGATGCTGGGGGCAGGGGTACGGATGTGATCCCCCCACACCACCCCATTCAGCCCCCGCAAGCTGGAAGGAAGGATGGAGAGCGTGGAAGGGGGACGGTGGGGTGGGGTGGGTGGACACCAGGTTCTTTCTTTGCCCCTCTTTTTCATCTCTTCTCTCTGTCTCTGTGGCAGTGCAGGTGTCCCTTTCTGGCCTGTCCCTCGCTCCTTCTTTCTGTTTCAGTTTCTTTTCATGGACGCACACACGCAGACATGTATATGCATGCACACACTTGCACACAAAACACACACAGCGGACAAACACCCAGCTCTAATCCATCACAGGCTGGCTTTTATAGGTTAGATTGTAGAAAAACACACAGCCCCCCCACACACATCCACATAATACAGGCAGGTTGTGTTCTGTTGCTCTGCAGGTGCCTGGCATGTGATTGCTCTTTTAATGCAGTTCCTGTCTCTGCTAATGTGTAAAAGTGTGTGTGTGGATGCCATAATACCATTCACCAGTCAGACAGCACCGGTTGCTCTAACCATTTGCTGTAACCTCATCACCATTTGCATCCTTTCATTTCAAAAGCACTTCCTTCATTTCTTTGTTTTGAACATGGCATCATTCACTCTTTCTCTCTCTCCATCTTTTCTCTGTAACATTCCTTAAGGGGCCAGAATCATCGACAGAATGTCAAACTAGACGATGTAGCTGTTTTGTAGCTTTTTTGCCTTCAGAGGAGAGGGGGGGAGCAAGTTAATTGCAGTATTAGCTCATTACCTGTGTCTTCTCTTCCTCATTTGCTCCCTATGCTCTGAGAGTGTGGTCCAGCCACAGCGACAGAGAGATCTGCTAGGACTGATCTAGGACTAAAGTATCAGCGAAAGGGAAATCATCTAGAGGATTCACATATTTTGTATTTGCCTTATTCCTTTTTTTTCCTTTATTTATCGATTTTGTATTTCTTAACTGTCAGTTAAACGGTGGATGAGTATGGACTTCAACAACTGCTTCACCGGAGGGTGAGTTCTGGACTCATTAATGGATTAATCCAAGTGAAACTGGATCAAGGATCAAAAGTTATTGTTCTCCTGGATGGACCTGCATCTCTTGCTGTGATCTAGCTGTGAAAAAGATTTCTGAGAGCGGTCTGTGGAGTAAGTGAAATTTTGAAAGAAGTACCTTTAAGACTCCAGAAGCATGCAGCCTGTTTCTAGTCTCAGGGGCAGTGGGCAGGGAGAGGGCACCTATCACGAGCTCATGCCCAGGTCAGGAATGGTTACTGGGGGTACAGGAGCAGGTTCTAGTTTAGGGGGTCCTCAGGGCCCTCAGAGACACCCTAAATTTCCTCGTGAGCTCAGCCTACAGGAGCAGCAGGAACTCAGACGGAAAATCAACAGCCGTGAGAGGAAAAGAATGCAGGACCTAAACTTGGCCATGGATGCTTTGCGGGAGGTAATGGTACCATACTCTTCCTCCCCAACCTCATCCTTGGGTGTAGGAGGAGGGCTTCAACACCCTTATCTACCCCTTGGAGCTTCTCCGAACGGTCGCCGTCTATCCAAGATCTCCACGCTGGTCTTGGCCCGCAACTACATCCTGTTGCTTGGCTCCTCCCTCCAGGAGATGAGGCGGCTGCTAGGAGAGGTCAGTATCGGGGGGACTGTACCACACCTGCTTCTGACAGGAGGGTGGCCATTTATCGCTGGGCCAGGACAGCTCTTGCTCAGTTCACCAGAACAGCCACTTGGACTGGCCCAGTGCTCTTCAATGCCATTAAATGGTGGCCCATCCTTGGAGGAGTCCACAGCATGGGGTTCACGGGGGGTGGCAGGGACACCACTGTGCCCCTGTCGAGTGTGCCGGGTACCCAGAGTGGTGCACGCAACTTCCACATCTCGCTTCCAGAAATGAGAGTGTGAATGGCAATAATTTCTTATGTTAAAAAAATTGCTTTTACAAAAGACATTTAATTATCCTTCTTATTCTGGTCTGTCTTGTTGACTTATTGTTAACTTTTGATTGGGTGTTTATATATATAACCTATATATATATATTATATATATAAAATCATTATAAAAAACATAGTGTGGCAATGTAGATTTTATTGTCAAATGAACTTTAATAGAACAAAAATCTGTCAGTTTTTAAATGTGCAAACATGAAAAGGCAGCTTTTTATGGAATTTGATCATCTTCATCAAAGAAAAATAAAACATTATGGAGAACAAGCAATAAGAGTATATATTTCTGTGTATATAGCTACACAACACAGCAAAGATCCACTATAGTCGTTTCCATTTTGTACTATTTCCTCCATCCTGTTATTGTGCCCATTTCATTGTGTGTGTGTTCCTCATATAAGTGAATGCAAGATCTAGCAGGTTGAAATAATTACTCCAACCCTCTTCATGCAGTAAGGAGGTGCAGCTTACAGGAACACTATAACCGTCTTCTAACCCCCATGCTTCCTTCTTTACCCCACCTTAAAACTCCATTCAGTCCTGCTAAATAAAAACCCCACATCAAAACCTGCCCCCATAATTACTGCACACTCGTTCTCTTCCTCCCCTCCCTCCTTCATCCCTTGCTTGGAGAAGTAAAGGGCCATTTTAGCTGGGCTGGTGTTCTGCATACTCATTACTCATTACGCTCTACTCACAATACGTTCAAACGGCCAGAAAATGTGTTTCAATCAAAAGAGTTCGCCCTGTGAAACTAGAAACAAGCACCCAAGACTCTGACGTCTAACACCCCAGTGGTAAAGAGCAGCCCTCTTTTCACTCAGAATAGAAAAAGAGGCAGCGGTGAAAGCGAAGACAGTCCCAGCTCTGGGACAAGGGCAGTGTGCATGATAATGCTGATCATAATCATAATAATAATGATAAAATAGTAGGAATAATTGGCCCAGTGGTGAGAGGGGGATTATCTCAGACGAGCAAGTAAAAGAGGGCAGCGGCTGAATGGAGGGAGCCTGTTACCCATTGGGTGAGACAAAGAGTGAGGTAGATGCCATTAAGCAAGATTAAGCCTAATAGAGGTTGATTTTCTTACAAAGGAGGGGGTGGCTAAGAAGTGTGAATGATCAAAGATTTTGACTAGAAACCTCAGTTCTTACGAGGACTCACATAAATACACATTAACTTGTGCTTCTTTGTATTTACATATAGCTGTCCTGGCTTGGATTGCTTCAAGTTTTACTCTTATTCAACTCTCTCTCTCTCTCTCTCTCTCTCTCTCTCTCTCTCTCTCCCTC
>JAOVVF010000047.1:24729831-24744720 GCA_028565595.1 Duopalatinus emarginatus
ATATATAGATAGATAGATAGATAGATAGATAGATAGATAGATAGATAGATAGATAGCCTAAAGTTTAGCAATCTGTTGGCTAAGATTAACTTCATTTTCAACTGCTGTTTTATTATGGCTGTTTCTAAGTACATCATTTAAAAAATCGTTTAAAAATAATTTAAAATGAAATGAAATGGTATATAAATTGCACTTTGAAATCATACAATATTGACATATACATAACGCTTATAATACATGACCTTTATTATTTATTTACATAGTATGTAAAATGTATAACCGTCACATTAGCTTATATGAAAGTCATGAATGAGACATGGCCACTTCACACCTCGAAGCTGTATTATTAATTATTTAAAATTAATTATTTAAAATTAAATTAAATGGTATATAAATTGTACTTTGAAGAAATAAAAATATTTACATATACATACCTTTTATAATACATGACCTTTATAATACATGACCTCACATTAGATTTTATGAAAGTTCACGTTTTTGGGGTTTTTTTGTTGTTGTTATTTTTTTTTTATTATTTTTTTTTTTTTTACATTTTCTTTCTATACATATATCAAACGCAGAACACGGCACACTAGCAGGAGCATATGGGGTAAAGTAGTTGACCATCATGTGCTGCATTTTGCATTATAGATAAACAAGCCAGCCAAAAGCATGGGCAAGTACAACATAATCAGCAAACTGTTGCATGATTGAATCAGAACATGACACCATTTATTTAGACTGCTAAAAGAATCTCCTTGCATGAATACACACACCGACACAAAGTGAGTGCACACAAAGTGAGCACACACAAACATGCGCCTCGTGCCCAGGCGTTACTCAATCCATTGCGTCTGACCATTGCACCCGCCTCCATCAGCAACAGCTGCTGTGAGGCGATGATGTTGTGCGGCACAATACGGCATGTGAGCGCCTACAATGGCGGCAGTGTGTGGCCACCATGCTGTCACGGCCAGCTCTCCGACTTGCACCCCTTTCTGCCCAAACTGTTGTGCTGTTTGTTTGGAGGTCTGTGTTGGAGGACCCGGCTCCCCCAGTGGCCCCTAAAAAAAGGAGGAGGCTTGTGCATTCAGTAGCCTGCAAACACACAACAATGCAACGCACAAGGGGGGAAGTAGGTCATGGGAAGAAGGGTCACAGACATGGAGTGTTATTTTATCATTGCTTTTAGGACTGGAAAATCATTTCTGGATTTCTTGGTATGATAAGAGACAATGATGAACAAAGAACTCTAAAGTCTTGAACCGCTGTTATACTGTAATCTTGTTAAATCCTACTTGATCATTACCTACTGTGTTTTGATGCCCATTTCTAGACCTTTAATGAGCCATAGGCGACACCGCTCTCTCTCTCTCTCTCTCTCTCTCTCTCTCTCTCTCTCTCTCTTATTCTTAGCTCTCTTCCTTTCCCTTGGGTTCTGCAGAGAGGACATGCAGCACAGTTTTTAATTGTAGCACCTGAACTCTACAGACCCATGTACTTCTTCTTATCTCTCTCTGCTCTTGTGAAATATCTCATTTTGTTGGCTTTATAAGTTGTATACGAATAATATGGCATATGTCTTTGAGGTGTCAAGTGGCCATGTCTTGTTCATGTCTCATTCCATGTTTCATTCACCCAAACTCCTGATAAACAGTTGTTGCTAAATTTATCATCTGCTATAATATTTGCTCTTGTACATTGCTTGTTTAATTTCCTTTAATAGTCCATTTTTTCCTCAAATTCTTCCAAATCTGAGTATCTTAAGCTAAGGTCTCTCTGACTACCTCTTTCTATTTAACATCATAAGGCACTGCTTACAGTCACAACTGGGGAACAGCCTGTACACAGACAAACCACAGCCTGTGACTTATCTGCCTCAAAAGATTACCTGACGCTCCTCAGGGCTCCACACACATTTTGTCTATGACCCCCCAATGCCCCCCCCCCCCCATCTCTCTTTCTCTCTCTCTCTTTCTCTCTCTCTCACACACACACACACACACACACACCAGAAAAGTCACCAGGGGCCAATGAGGAACCATGCTGTGACAGTGTAGCTAACAGGCAGTGTTGGGAATAGGCATTCCCAGGTTAGATGACTGTGAGAGATACTGTAGGATAGAGTAGCTAACAAGGCCAAACTGGGAATTATAATGTGCAGCGCTGGGAAAAGGGGACTAGTGGTGTGAGCTGACTGCAAAAACATGGTTAATTACGTGTCTATTTGTGAACAAGTGGCGAAATTGTACAGAGCGCTTATTTTACCTTGCTGTTCATTGATTTATCAGCAGTCTTCAAATTTAAGTCATCAATTATTTAACAAAGTACAAGAAATGCAGAAACAAACGATGCAATTTAGCTTAGATCAAGGAAGTACTAAGGACAAATTTGACAGCATGACAAAGGCTTGTCCATAGGGTAAAGAGGAGGTGTGAATGCCTGCGTAAATGATCATTATTTAGCTAATGATGCAGCAGTAGTAATGTAAACATAAAATCCTCCTCCTGCTTCTTCCTCAAGCAATAATAAAAACTTTTATTACATTTATGCCTTATATTCACAATTATCCTAACATTTTTAACATGTAAAATAGAAGACAGCACAACTAAGTGCAACCTAGTGCCCACAATATGTGTGTTAGTGATGTCAGGCTCTGAGAATGAAAATGTCTCTACATTGTTAATATTAAGACATAAAATAATTAAAGAAACAAACAAACAAATGAACAAATAAATGTCCTCCATGTTCATAATGTTCAGCTTTTGATAATGATGTCTGGATGTCTTTTACAAATTCACCATAATCTTAATATATTTTATATGTTTTTATAGGACTTCCTGACTCTTTAGTCATGTCTGCTCTCTTTCACAGGCAGATTTGGCAAATGTGTCTGGTGGTGGGATCAATCAACTATGTATGACTTGTCAGTGAATCAAAGCTACTGGTCCAATAACTCCAAAATAATGCAATGTAACAACTGTAATAATGCAAAATAGACTTACTGGTGAAATTCACTGCTTGAAATGAAAAAATTCTCAAGGACCTTTTATCTGCTTTTCTGTTGAAGTCCACCCCACTTAATATAGACTTAGTCAACTTTCCTGTTTATTTTTTATACCATGTATTTTATATAAATCTATATTACATACAGTAAATCAAAGTAAAAAATATTTATTAGCATTTACATGGTTGGTAATAAAATACTTTACAATATTATAGTAAATATTTTCTGTAAATTTAGCAAAGTAGTGTAATAGTTCATAACAGATAATCCACTGCATTTGCTCATTTGGCTGATGCTAAAAATATAACCTTTAACAAAATCTAGATGTAGGATATAACTGAGCTCAAGATAAAGGATCTTGCTTAAGGAGCCAACAATAACAGTTTGGCATTGCTAAGATTTGAACTCATGAACATCTGACCTTCAACTTAAAGTGCAACAACCTTGCATTTGGGTTAGCGCGTTTAGCTGTTAACGACTCTTGTGGTTTCGATCCCTGCTCTGGTCTGTCTGTGAAGAGTTTGGTGTGTTCTCCCCGTGTCTGGTGCTCTGGTTACCTTGCACCACCCAAAATACACACATGGCAGGCAAATTAGATCTACTAAACTGCCCTAGGTGTGTGAGTAAATATGTGTGTGGGAGTATTCTGCGATGGATTTGTGCCCTATCCAGATGGTATTACTACCTTCTGCCCAATGATTCCAGGTAGGCTCCAGATAAACCATGATCCTGATAGACTAAGAGGATAAGAATGAATGACTGACTGACTGACTTGTACAGTGATCAGCCATAACATTTTTACAGGTAAAGTAAAGACTAACACTGATTATCTTATTTCAGTGGCACCGGTCAAGCAATGAGCAAGTGAACAGTCAGTAAGTTGACTTGTTGGAAAAATAAGGTATAGCCATTACAAGGGCCAAATTGTAATGGTTAGACGATTGTGTTGGAGCATTGCAAGTCTTGTGTGGTGTTTCCATTATACAGTGGTTAACACCTACCAAGGAAGGACAAACAGAGAACCAGTGACAGGGCTGTTGTCACCCAAGGTTCACTGACCTGCATGGGCGGTGAAGGCTACCCCATTTGGTCCAACCCCACAAAAAATCCACAGATGGATCGGTTGTTTTGGTGCCACAGATACCACAGAACACCTTCAGAGATCTTGTGGAGTCCATGCTTCCATAGGTCAGAGCTGTTTAGGTGGATGTATAGGCAGTGATTTTAATGTTGCCACTGATCTGTGTATGTATTGTATATGTTGTACAATTGATATCTATTAGTCCGTTTTTTTCCTGAAATATTACCATCACTGTCAGTTATTATTATTGTTTTATTAATAGCATTACATTATTATAATTATAACAGTAAATAGTGTGTATATATGTGTGTATGCATAATTCATTATACTGTGCGTGTGTGTGTGTGTGTGTGTGTGTTTTAAGAGCAGGTTGACTGCAGTCTGTTTGGTGCCCCATGGGTAAAAAGAAAGGTCGTAGCACAGTTTGGCACACTTGGCACAGAAAGGTATGTGTGTGACTGAAATGCATATGTTAGAGTTGAGTTGGTGTGTGTGTGTGTGTATCTGAGTGTGTGTGTTGCATAAAACGTGGTAGTATAAGCAAGGTTTGTTATCCTGTGTGTATGTGTTGCCTATGCATGTGTGTGTGTGTGTGTGTGTGTGTGCATGTGTATGATATCAAGGCATGTGGTAGCCTCAGTAAGGGGTCTTGCGGGGCCTTCAGTCGGACAGCTGGAAAGCCAATCTGTCCTCTCTCTTGGCCGGGGACGGCAGGGCGCATAGGCACCCTATAAGACTTGAGCTGTTACACCTCTGCCCCCATGCATGCGCACACACACACACAAACACTCTTGCAAGCATCCGGGAGCAGGCCGCAGCCAGGGCCTGACAGCTCGACACAGTCCGCCCAGCGTGCAGTCAGGGTGGGGAGGGGGAGAGTTAGACCTGGGGGAGAAAGTGCAGGACTGGAGACACCATTACTGCAGTAAACAGCCAGGCAAAATGCCAGCAGAGAGAGAAGAGATAGAGCCTAGTAGTGCTAACAGAACTGTCAATGGTGTATTGCCAGGACCTGAACAGGATACAATGTGACCAGTTTACGTTGTCCTAAATCTAATTAAATTTCATAGCTAATTTTTACCTGGCAAATTTAAAACTACTAATATGGAAGATCAGAGATTCAGGGTCAGGGTTAGGTGTTTAACAAGCTTGAAGCATTTAAAGGAAACACCTATAAATATAGTGATGCAAAAATGTGTGTGTGTTTGAGGGTTGTGTACTTTTTGACATTAACTGACATTAGTTGGGGTCATGCCAAAGATGTGTATAAGTGTGTGTGTGTGTGTGTGTGTGTGTGTGTGTGTGTGTGTGTGTGTTGGTGTGTGTGTATACTTGTTTTGGCAGACATAACCATGTTTTCAGAATGAAACTGGCACCATCTGTCTGAGGGCCCTGTAGCCCAGTGATGGGATGTCCTGAATCCTCCTGCGCACCATACACAGACACACTCAGCCCCCTACAGTGCGTAAAATACAGCTATTTAAACTTTAACTCTTTAATTAACTAGCTTTGAATTCAACATAAAAACAGAGTGTATATAGTGTACATAAACAGAATGCTCTATATGTAGCATCAGAAACATTCTTGCAGCTTTCGACTAACCGCTAAAACAGAGCTTGGAATTATGTCATTTTCAAGTTTTGTGCATCCAAGCTACAAAGTGAGGAAAAACATGGATACCATGGACACCAAGCTAACCGGCTAATTGCAGCAGAGTTAGGCCTGGTTTGCACTTGGGTGGACAATTGCCTGGGAATACCAGGTGCTGTAAGGTTTTTTGAGGACAGCCATGAGTTTGTGGTTAAGGAGCCAGCTGGTTGATGGTTTGATATCCGCAACTGACAAGACACGACTGAAATGCTCTGGAACAAGGCACCCAACCCCCAACTGCTGCCTGTGCCCTGTGGATAGGGTTGCCCATTGCTCTGGACTAGTGTGTGTGTATGTACGTGTTTTGCTGCACGTATGGTTTATACTCCTCTGTGTGCAAGCACAGTGGTCAGTGAGTGGGTGACTTTTTACTTTTATTATAGTTTAACAAGCAAAAATGTCTGCATGCTGAGTGATCTAAACATGTTTTATACATTATATACTGTATATAGTTTATAATATACAGTCATGTAAAGGTAAGTGGTGCTACTTTGTTTTCTTGTAATTCTGTATGTAGTCTTTTTGATTTTATTTTTTATTTTTGGGAGTAGGGTTTCAGAAACCATAAGTTAGTAAGTAATAAGTTAGTCAAATGCAGAGTAGATCACATGATAGTGCAGAGGAGGACTGTGTGATCTAATGAGTAGTGATCAGAGGTGACAGGCAGCTGATGGCCTGGGTGACATCACTCACATTACTTCAGCCAGTACAAGCTTGATACAAGCTGTTAGCATCCTGCACTCAGCTGATCATGTGGCTGACGTCTCTAAAGGCCCAACAGTCACACACTCGAACCCGGCTTTGAGGTTAAGGGAAAGAATCTGTGACTCTTTCTTAGTGACATTTGTAGAATACAATCAAATTTGTTATATGTTAGGATAATAAGGAAAAAAACACATACATTATATATCTTATAAATATACAGTAAGCTGATCATATGTGTAAGTCCAGTATCGAGGAGACAGCAGCACTGATATATGACAATAGCCCCACCATCCTAAAACACACAACCCACGCTCTGTCTTTAATATTAACAGATAGCTAAAATGATCGATAAAAAGATAGGCAGACAGACATACATACATACATACATACATACATACATAAATATTAATTCTATAAATGTACATTTAACCCTTTTCATTATTTTCTGTAAAGCTGCTTTGGGACAATGTCCACTGTTAAAAGCGCTATATAAATTAAATTGAATTGAATTGAATTGAATTGAATTGAATTGAATTGAATTGAATACATACATACATACATACATAATGCCACATTAGTGACATATCTACAGCCATCTTAGTATGTGGTTTCGAGTGTCTGTTTCACAGCACAGATGGGGTAAAAGCTGAGATCAAGTTCCTCTGTGTGCAAATGCAGTAGGTCAGTCACTTTGCTTTCACTTTCAAGTATGATCAGAAATGCTCATGACAATATTTCAATATTAAAATTTATTAATTGCAGTGTACTAGTCTGACTAGGTGGGCCTTATTTTATTTCATTTTGCTTTATAATAATGTTTAATGTCTGTAAATAAGTATATAGTTTATTAATCACATCGTCCAGCCGTAGGCTTGTGGTTAGGGAACCCGCCTTGAGACCAGAAGGTCCCAGGTTGGAGCCATGCAACTGAAACATCTCGACTAAAGTGCCCCTGAGAAAGGCACCTTACCTTCAACTGTTCCCTGGGCGATGTGGATAGGGGGCTTCCCACCACTCTGGGCATGTGTGCTCACTGCCCCCTAGTGTTCACTAGTGTGTACAGGTGTGTTGTACTGGCTTAAACACGGAGGACAATTCCACTGCACAGTGGTCAAATGAGTACTTCACTTTCACTTACAAAAACGGCCCTCATGACTAAACAATACACGCTGTGATTAGCAGGAAAAGATGTTATATGTTTGGATGATACAACAAGCGATGTGCAGTGACTCCGAGTAACTTTATTGTTAAAATGCGAAGTCCTCTGGTGCCCTCTGTTGGACGAATACATTTGCTACAGTTTGTAGCCATCGATGATTCTGTACTCGACACACGGCCTGGGCAGGATTACAGCCGGTATTGTTTGTAGTGCCTGGCTGTGGAGTGGTGGGGATGGAAAACAAGAAATTTAAAATAAATCTGGACGATTCTGCGTTCAACAGAGAAAGAAGTCCGGTTAGTATGGTGTAATTTGGCTTAGAGATTCGTAACAATAAATACACAAACAACAAACAATTGCCTGTTAACTGCACTTGTTTGCTAGCTAGCTAACTATAGCTAAGCTATGGTCTCTGAATAAGTGGTGGTATTACACATTATTACAGTGTTGTAACCACAGTGATTTCTGGTGGTTTCTTCAGCTACAGACACACACTGTGGCCTTAACTCTCAATGCTTCTGTGGTTAAATTGGCTAGATTTGGCTGTGTTGCACTACAAGACAGACTGATAATGAGAGTGAAAGTGAAGTGACTTACTCTTCTGACCACTGTGCAGTAGAATTGACTCCCACATTTGACTGATCCATGCAGTAAAACATGCATACACACTAGTGGAAACTAATAGGCAGCCCCTTATCTGCAGCTCCAAGTCCGGGGAGCAGCTGGGTGTTAGATGCCCTGCTCAAGGGCACTTAAGTCGAGTATTGTCGGTTGCAGGGCTCGAACCTGGGACTTCTGGTCCCAAGGTGGGTTCTACAAGCCAAGCCTATGGCTGCCCGAAATGGTGTTCGCTGTTACAAAATAGAGCTTGAGGTTTACTTCTATTGACTTTTTGTTTGTGTGGTTTATTTTGTACAGGTAGTCGACTAGAAAATGAATCGTGCAAAGCAACTCAGCATGTTTACATATGTAAAGAAAGTGGTGGCTCAGTAGGCTCAGATTTTCTCTCATGACACTGTCAAGCTTTTCCACGGTTGAGGCCTTGAGCAAGGTCCCTAACCTGTGAAATGCTCAGTAATTTCCTGTCGTACTATCCTGGACATTGTTTTGGATGAACGTGTATGTTGTTATGAGTATGAAATGTAACACATGTAATGTGCCCACACAGGTGGCCTCTCTTTTCAAACCATCTTCCAAAAGAGCCGATGAGGAGCCCTTGACTACCCACAGCACACATCAAGCTGCCGGACAACCGCGGTCCTATGCTGAGTTTGTCGTTCAGAGCAAAAGCAAAGCTAAAGAGAAACCTGGTAATGGACCAGAAGCAGGAGATCTTCCACAGAGATCTGACATCGCTGTTGAATGTGGATCAATCACAAAACCTTCCACAGACACTGGAAAGACTAGCACAGAGGAGAGAGGATGTCCAGAGCCAACTACAGCTGGGTCTGCAGTTCCAGGAGGACAGGCAGAGGATCTGGTTCAAACGGATGAAAGTCAAAGCACAGAGGAACGCACTGTTATGCCAGTGCCAGTAGGATCAGGAAACTGCATTATTGTCAGCCCAAGACAGGTAAAGAAATGATTCTGAATCTGTCCAGATCGTATAGATTAGATACTGCTTCTCAGATTTAAGCGAATGATAATCAATACTTTGCCGTAAGTGAGAGTCAGGTGCTATATATGTTCAATTTAACAACTCGGTGTCTATACATGAGACTGTCATTTTGTTATTTTTGGACACTGGGGTATGACTCATCCCAATCTATTTATCATCTAAAAACATATCTGATTTTTTTATACTTATTGAATTACAAGTTTCTGGCTGCCAGTTGTGATGTTTAGATGTTCGCAAGGTAATGCAGTCTAAGTTTTTATGTGATTTAATTAACACTTTTCACACATTTAGTGGCACATAAACAGAATTGTTGCTGCCTATCCATCTGGAAAGGGTTTTAAGGCCTTTTCCAAACTTGAAGTTCATCATTCTATAGTGAGAAAGATTATTCACAAGTGGAAAACATTCAACATTCAGATCTCATGTGACAGCATGTAAGGTTCTAGTTCATGTGCTATGTTCTGTTTTATTCATATTCATTCTTTTTGTGTGTGCTTGTACACGTCTATGTACAGAGAGGAAACCCTATTCTAAAGTTTGTCCGGAGCGTGCCGTGGGAGTTTGGAGAGGTGGTGCCTGACTATGTCTTGGGTCGAACAACATGTGCACTTTTTCTCAGGTAGTGTGTGTGTGTGGGAGGAGGGGGGTCGTTCAGAAATGTTCCAGCGCCAGCTAAGTGTGAAACCACAATACATCTTTTGTTCTTTGCAAAATAACTTGTTAGAATTGTGTGATACGGTTATGCATTATGAACACATGCATAAACATATTGTGTTACGTTATACAGAGTGTTATACTAGCCAGACTGCTTAAAATCATTTGGTTTAAGTTAGATAAACTACAATAATAATCTGTGTGTCTTTTCAGTGTTCGCTACCATACCCTGAACCCAAACTACATCCATGAGCGACTGAAGCAGCTGGGCCAAGCGTTCACACTCCGAGTGCTGCTAGTTCAAGTTGATGTGGTGAGACTTTGCAATACAAATACAAATATGCATGTGCTCTTTAAAGCACAGTGGTCTCATATTGTGTCTGAAATGTGTATCTAAACCAAATATAGCAACCAGATATATAAAGTCACATTTATGATTTCATCCTAATTCCACTAAAATACCAGCTACATATTCATAACTTAATCAATTTACGAGAATACAACATTACTGCTAAATTTAAAAGAATACAGGGTTTACAATAGGAAAGTAGGATTATGGGCATCATCAGTCTCTGTTTCATCACTTGAGGTAAAAGCATTTAAACATGATCCTCATCATCGTCTCTTCACCCCACTGATCTCACATCAGTGAATTAATTATTAATTAATTAGGTCTGCTCTGTTGTATTGAATAAATATATTGGTATTATTGTATTTCTATTTGGCCATTTGAAATTAATTTGCTGTTGGACATTTTTACCTTCTGAAGACAGATCAAAAGTGAAAGTCACAGGTACACAGTTGACTAATAGGAACTGAGTAATATGTTTACCATAATCTGCCACAGCCAGGGAGAAGACCTTCAACACCCAGGTTAGTACATGCAGTTATATAGTTCAGTGCACAGCACAGGGCTAGTGTTTCATCATTGGTTAAAGGTAGACAAAGGATTTCATATGTATTGCTCAAATAAATATGAAAAACATAAATAATAGAAAAGGATATACAGATATGGTGAAGATCGAATGTAATACTAAGTCTTCGTTCCAACTTCACAAATACCCTGAAATACCAGAAACACAGACATGTCTATGCAAAATACATAAGCTGGTGGTGGCTTCATAATAGTATACATGTATGAGGTTCTTCTCTGTTTTGATGATGATGTGATAGCAGCCATATTGAATTGATTAGGAATTACGTCAATGTCTTTTACATACATGCACTTTTCTCGTCTTTTCTAGCTCTCTCTTTCTCTCTGCCCAGCATGACAGTGGGATTCTGCTTATTCTATCTTTTTCTAAATCTACAACTTTTCACCTGTGCCTCAGTGTTGTGGTGATGAGAACTGTACTAACACTGTTGTGCTCTTTGCTGTCTTGCTGTTCATATAGAAAGACCCTCATCATGCACTGCAGGAGCTTGCTCGAATCTGCATCCTGGCTGACTGTACACTTATTCTGGCCTGGAGGTGAGCTTATAAAACCACTTACTAACCTTAGAGTGTGTCACATTGAGCTATCACACACTGTATTTGTTGTGTGTTTTGTTAAGCCCTGAAGAAGCAGGTCGTTACTTGGAGACATATAAATCTTATGAGAAAAAGCCTGCAGATCTGCTTAAAGAGCAAGTGGAGAAAGATTATCTGTCCAAGGTCAGAGCACACCAGCGCCACTACTCTCTCACTTCGATCTCTGAACTCGCTTCTTATAGATAACACTTGTTCTGTTTTTATTTGCCAGGTTACTGATTGTCTGACCACAGTGAAGTCCATCAACAAAACTGACGCTATCACACTGCTGTCCACGTTCTCTGTAAGAACTCACCTGTAATTTGCATGAATATACAGTAATATTTACTCTGTTTAATAATATGTAAGGTAAACATATCTGTTTACCTGTCTTTTTTTTTTTTGTTCACTCACATACACCAATCAGCCATAACATTAAAACCACAGACAGGTGACAAGTAACATTGATTATTTCATTACAATGGCACTTGTCAATGGGTGGGATATAACAGACAGTAAGTGAACTATCAGGTCTCAAGGTTGATGTGTTGGATGCAGAAACGGGCATGCATGACTTTGACAAAGATAGGTCTTGTGGGTGTTCCTGGTATACAGTGGTTAGTATCTACCAAACGTGGTCCAAGGAAGGACAGCAGATGAACCAGCAACAGGGCCATGGGCATCCAAGGCTCACTGATGTGCATGAGGGATGAAGTCTAGTTTCTCTGGTCCAATCCCACAAAAAGTATCTGCTGCTTTTTGGTACAAGATACCACAGCAGACCTTTGGAGTCTGTGCCCCGAAAGGTCAGAGGTGTTTATGCAGGTGAGTTAATGTTATGGCTGATCAGTGTGTATGTAAACACACCGTATAAACTGTGTGTCCTTTCCTTTGTAGTCTTTGGAGGGCATCATTAAGGCATCAAAGGAGGAGCTGGTGCTGTGCCCTGGGCTCGGGCCACAAAAGGTTAGTCCCAGTGTGTGTTAGCAGAATCTCTTTCAAAGAAATAAAAAAAATAATAATTTCTGTAATAGGCTTAATTGTTGTCTGCTTAATTTAGGCGAGAAGGCTGTACGATGTGCTTCACCAGCCTTTCCTGAAGTCTAAAAAGAAAGAAAGCAGTTGAGATCTGAGTCAAAAAAGATTTTTTTTTTAAAAAGCCCCATCAAAACCGTGTAGGATACTCATGCTAACAACTGTGACTGTCTGAGAGCAGAGGATAGAGGGATTTGAGAGATTTGCAGAGATTTCGCTCTGATCACACTTTCTCTCTGGATCTCAAAAAAAGCTCTAAGAGGAGGTTTAGTCTCATAAGAGCTAGGTAATGTCTATTATTGTCAAAATTAAGCTTGTGCAAAATATCTTTTTATATAATTCTGTGCATTGTTAAAATAAAGATATATTTTTATAACAAGAGTCAGTTTTGTTTTATAGGTTTTATGCATTGTGTAATGTATTTTATAACGCTACTGCATGTACATACCAGTACCAATTTGGATCTGTGGTCTTATCATACAATTTTGCCACATGCTTTGGGGTAATTAGAGAGCCTAGAAGTTTTTTATTTGCTAAATATACTGTGAGCTCATGGGCCCTCATGGTGAACGTTATGTGTGCCTTCTTTGTGCCGAGTTACACCCATTCATGTCCTGCAGTCATTCTTTCAACATGACAATACGCCACCACACACATCTAGTGATGCAAAATTATAGTTAGAGAAACACCTATCTGAGTTTGAGGTCACCAGATCCCAACGTTATTTAACATCTGGGATGCCGTGCAACACGCTGCGGAACATAAAAATCCTACACCTCAGAATAAAACAAAACTGTGAACCGTTCTGCAGGAAGTATAGTGTTCATTGTCTACAAAATATTTCGGCAAGCTTGTAGAATCCAGCCCTGGGAGAGACCTAGCAATTATTATAAACCAGTGTACCAGTTTGTCTGGTACTTTAATGTATATACATATATAGTTGATCTACATGTTAAATCTATCTTAATAATGGTCTAGTATTTAGGTATTTAAGTTAATGCATAATAATTATTTCAAAATTATTGGTAATAGTAAAACACAGCTAGTATTTGCTAATAAAGTCTTCCCTGGATAGAATAAAATGAATGTCAACTAGTGTTCTCCATTTATATCTAATAATTCTTGTGGAGAAACTTGTAATGGGATCTTAGATTGTGCCTCCATATATAACTAACATTTAAACCACATAATATTCTTTAGCTTGTGTATGTTTGCCCTGTTTCCAGATACTTAGACGAGGTTTTGGAATAAAATGATCTCTGACCCAGGGGGCATAGCAAACACGGGGATGTGGGTGTTTTAACACCCCCACTTTTGCTGAAACACGGTTCCATCCCCTGCACTTTTGTCAGATAACAACGATACTAAATATGCTATGCTGAGGTCGGCAACTCTGGGCATGCCTGCCACAGTTGGCACGCAGAAGGATTCTCACTGGCACATCAGCAATGGTGCGCAGCCCTTGTTTTTATACTTAAGAAAACGTTTGGCCATTTTATCTGCTGCTGAGACGAATTCCAGCGCAGCAGGTGCGCCAAATACCTTTCACCAGGACACACAGCAGCTACCGATGGTTGAAAAAAAAAAAAAAAACTCGGGTTCAGGTATTTAACAACGAGAGCTACAGAAACAACTATCAGAAACATCCAAAGGATAAAGATACAAAACACATTGCTCTTTCACTTCGCTGGACACCTCCCTTTGTTTAACCACTGGCCACAGCGCCACCACCATTTCAGAGGCTTTCACAGACTTTTGCTACTAGTACTAAAGTTATCCAGTTGGTACAACATTAGCAGTTTTTTAAAGGTGGGGATGTGTGTGTGTGTGTTCAGCCCAGTCACTGATGTGTCCATTTGTTTATACCAGACCCAGTCTGGATGTGAGGGCCTGGATGATTCGGTACCTTTTTCCAGACGGTAGGAGGGTGAAGAGTGTGTATGATGGGTGTATGGTCATCCACAATGCTGGTTGCTTTGCGAATGCAGCGTGTAGAATAAATGTCTGTGATGATGGGGCGAGAGACACCGATCATCTGTTGATCAGTTCCCAAACCAGGCGGTGATGCAGCTGGTCAGGATGCTCTCGATGGATGCTAAAGCTAACAGCTGCATAACAAATGGTTTACCTTAAATTAAAAAATATATTTTTAAAGCGTGCTAATAATTTTGTCAGACTTTTTTTTCATTAGAAAATAATTCCAACACAGAGGTTCTTTAAAAAAAATTTACAGTCATCCTCTAGTTTCATTCTGAGTCATTTTTGCCACCTCAAACGCCTGCATGCACTGAGCACCATGTGATGTGCTGCAGGGCAGGGGAGGGGAGGGGCTATGATTATAAACTTGGTGAAATGTAGCATCAAACATGTGGTTTGTGGTACAGAAGACATGTTCTTCAGCATCTCTCTTCTCAACTTTTTTGTCCTCCCTTTGTGTGGTAATGTGTATCAATCTACTATTTTTAATTAA
>JAOVVF010000047.1:24749661-24770397 GCA_028565595.1 Duopalatinus emarginatus
GAAAGGTTTATCAGTATTACCCTGACATCCACAGAACAACCAACTGTCCATGAAGGATTTCCCAGAACTTGGTTATGGCACAACAGATGAACTAGAGAGGACTTTCCAACACCTGGAAGCACACAGACAGTGTCAGTAAGAGGAGTAACTGAGGAGGACTATTAGGTTACAGCTGGATATGTTGGTCTGCTCTGCACATGAAAACATGAACATGAACATGAAACTTTTATTATTTATCACTGGGCCCAGTATGTTTGTCCCTGTGCCTGTGTCATGACAACACACACACACACACACACACACACACACACACACACACCATTAAACAGAAACACAGTTGTCAGTTTACAGCTACAGTAAACAAAAAGAATGAAGGAAACCTCTTATCATAATATCACTCTACAAATTAATTCCCCTGAGATGTGACTATGCCTTACCTGAATCTCCCAGGACTAATACTTTTACTCTGTCAAGCGAGGACATTTTTATTTCCTCGATCACTAACAAGGGTAAGGATGCAAAAACTGCTTCCTTTTTTGGACAAAATAAAAGTCTTACAAAGTGTAAAATTCGGGGCAGGGTGTAAAATAGTTGGCTGTATATCAAATAGCTAAACACTTCTTATATATATACGTCGCACTACTAACCATAATTAATGCAACCGCATACATATACACCGTGTGTAATGCTATTTAACTGATAAGCGCTCGTTCAGGGACTCTTGTTGTACTTCCGGTTGGTATGGATACGGAGGCGTGGCTTGAGCGAGGACAGGAAGAGCTCCCTGATAGTCAACACAGAAAGCCGGTGTGTTTTTAACTGGATTTCTGCTAGAAAGAAGAAGCCCTATGGCCTCGGGAGGCATGAAACTGTCGACTTTGTGCTGTTTGCTCTTATGTTTAATAGCAACAGTGCTTGCCGGGTAGGTGGCAGTCCTTTATTTAGACGGGTTTGTGTTGCCTCTTTGGTTTAACCCGAGCCGCCGGCTGGTCCACATGTTCTTCTGTGATTGGTCTGCGCCATCGGGCGCCTTGGTAACGTTACAGCTGTGTGTGAATAACAGCAGAGAAAGCGCTAAACGATGAAGTAAAACCATGATTTAATGACTTTATGGTTATTTAAAAGTCTAGAGACCATAGAGGATGTGTACAGGATTGAAATGGCTTTAGAATAAAGTATTAGCTCCATATTGTCTCACTGTGTGTGTATTAGCAAAGCCACGTACATCTGATGAATGACAAGGAAACGAGCAGGAAATTACTAAGTCTCTAAACAGATAATTGACTAGTTTAATGCTTCATCATCCCAATTGTGCTATTTCTTTAGGAGAGATTTCTACAAGATCCTCGGAGTAAGCAAATCAGCATCTATTAAAGAGATCAAGAAAGCCTACAGAAAACTGGCCCTGCAGCTCCACCCTGACCGAAACCAAGACGACCCCCAAGCCCAGGACAAATTCGCTGATCTGGGAGCTGCTTACGAGGTGTGTGTGTGTGTGTGTGTCTGTATATCTGTGTTTTTACTGTATTAGATTGTGCTGGACTGTTTAACTAGAATGCTGTAATGCACTGATATTGTTAAACACGTTAAAATGACTCCATACACACACCGGGTCTCTCAGTTCTCTTTACTTCTGCTATCGTGAATGACCAGAAACAATGCATTATGTCGTTACTTATAATAAACAGCCAAATTTATTCATTGCTCTCCCTTGCGAAACATCTCCATAGATTTATATGTGACAGGTATGATTTCATTGCTGCCAGAAACCATGGAAGAATCTGATTGGTGGAGAGAAACGTGTGGCTTCTTCTGATTGGTCCAAACGCCAGCTGACTGGTATTCTTAAAATCCAGACATGGATCTGTAAATGGCGTCCTGCAGCCACTCACATTGCGACTGAAAGCAAATAAAAACCTGTCACGGAGTACCGAAACAATACATATTACATAGGAGGGGTTTTACCCAGACATATAAAATAATTTATATGACGTCCCCTGTCTGTGATTTTAAATAATAATATTTGTTCAGAATATCTTTAATGCCATGTGAGAATAAGTCCATGTGTGATTTGGTTTTTGTTGATCTCAGGTGCTGTCAGATGAGGAGAAGAGGAAACAGTATGATGCTTATGGAGAGGAGGGGCTGAAAGAAGGTCATCATAGCTCACACAATGATATCTTTTCTAGGTAAGCATTTAAAGCAAGAAACTACATGCTTGGTTATGTGAAAGAATAAAACACAAGACATACAGAAAACTAGTCTGGCCTGTGGTTAACGGACCAGCCTTGTGACCAGAAGGTCTCAGGTTCAAGACTCACAACTGACAAGACTTGACTGAAGTGCCCTTGAGCAAGGGACCTAACTCCTGACTAACTCCTGAAACCATAAAGTACATGGAGGCCTCGCCTGTGATTTATTTTACAGCCAGAACTACACTAAAAATAATCAACACCATTTGACCAATCAGATTAGAGAATTCTGCAGCACTATGGTGTAATTTCATTATAAACCAGAAGTGAATACACCCCTGTGCAATTGCACTCACATGTCAAATAATTGTATCACCTTATAGTAATTGCATTAATTATTTTTTTTTATTTATAAGTTGAACAGTAGGTATTTGTAGCTATATGTAAAATTTAAAACTAACAATTTAGATACAGGCCCAACACTGGGAAATCAATGCAAGAAAAGTCAGTCCACGTTTCACTACTGAGATTCAAATCTTTTAGATTTTTTAAAAAATATTTGGTGTGCTCACCTTTATATTTTGATGGCATGCTCGATTCTCCTCAGCATGGAAGATACCAGCGTTGTTCAGATTCCTGGCGATTTGAGACAATTGTTTTAGTTGCTTTTTGCTGGAATGGTTATGTTGCTCTACATTTCTCTTTAAAACGCCCCAAAGGTGTTCTGTTGAATTCAAATCAGGCAACATACTTGGCCAGATCATAGTTCTCACTTTTTCTTCATTAGAAGTTTTTTTTGAAAAAAAAAATTATTTAACATTTAAGCGAAATTGCACAGGGGTGTTTTCACTTCTGGTTTGTACTGTATGTGTGGTTTTAAATTATCAACATACACAATAGTAATAGATATATTTAATTGATTATTTAATCCAACTTCCCTGGTTAACACTGTGCTCACTTTATGACACATCTTCAGTCTGGGTGTATCAAACCTGTAAGGCATGATTAATATAAAGCACTTGTATTGTTCATGTGTTGTTGTTGTTCTCTTAACTGCCTTTTGCAAGAGCTTGATTTTCCAGCTTTTTATTAGTAATGGCCATATTTACATAAATTCACTATTAAAAACCTACACTGAAGCAGAAAAAAATAGCAAATTCAATTCAAATTTAAAATGATCACAAAATCCAGCATTCACATTTTATGATTTAATTTCTTTCATTTTTCAGAAAATCTTCTTTAATTTCAGAATACTTTGCTCCAAGTTTGTTGTAATAGTACAGTCAATGCATTATGTTCTACATAAAAGGACTTAAATACAAGTGTGTGAGAAATTAAACAAGAAAACAACCCATGGTGTCTTTGGTTCTGCCAGGATAGCCTCATTAAACCTTGACATACATTGTACAAGTCTCTGGAACTGTACTGGAAGCATAAGCACCATTCTTCCGACATGCTTTAGATAAATTAGTGTATTGATGGTGGTGGAGAGTATTTACACATAGGTGTTTAATTGAGTTGAGATAGAGGCCATATTCACAAAATTTTCGTCCTCATCAAGCCATTTAGTGAATGGTGAAGAAAACAGGTTGGAGTCATCCTGCATTTTATCACTCCCATCAGGATAGAAATGTTTTATGGAGATCAGAAAACTGTACTGATTGGAAATTATCTTTCTGTCCAAGTGGACCCATGCTAGCAATATCACCTGTCTGTGTATGTTATTGGCCTAATTTTCTGTTTATATTTATTGCAGTTTCTTTGGGGACTTTGGGTTCATGTTTGGTGGAAACAGACAACAACAAGACCGAAACATTCCAAGAGGGAACGACATTGTTCTGGATCTTGAGGTTACCCTGGAGGAGGTTTATTCTGGGAATTTCGTAGAGGTGAGATTTTGCTTAGATAATATTTAGAGGTGAAGTGTTGTGTGTCATGTTTTTTTCTTGTTGGATTATTATTCAAAAAAAACGTTTGTGTAATGTTGAGCATAAAAAGTGTCTATAAAGTGTAAAATGTAAGTCCTTGAACTTATAGCTAACTCTTAAAGATTTCACATCTGTCTGTTTTGCATGTTCTGTAAATGGAAAACTCCATTTATCCATTATACAGTTTGCGTACTATAGCCTACTGTCCAGGTTCATAGGCCCACAGCATTGTGCAGCTTTGCATTTTACTGCTCAAACACAGGACTGGAACAGGGTGAAAAGACTATTAATAAAAATTCAGCTCATGAAATCTTAGTTAACATTTTTCTCGTATTTTTTAATATAGTTAGAATCATACACTTGCACTACAGAAACATCTTACAAGAGACAACTGCAAACACACAGCTCACAGATTTGGTCTTTATTTTTAATGCTCATGCAAACAAATTCCAGTAATGCCCATTTGAATGGTAAATTACAGGTATGTCGATTTTGATACAGGGATCTTGAGTTCTGTGGGTAGATAGCTTATATATAATTCAGAGCAAAAGATCCAATAAACCGTGATGTGTTTCTCCCAAGCATTGTAAGTTTGTGTTGCCTGACCAATGTTTTAATACCCTTTGTGTGTTTGCTCTTCTCTCATGATGTAGGTGGTGCGAAACAAACCTGTGGCAAAAGAGGCTCCCGGCAAAAGGAAATGCAATTGTCGACAGGAAATGAGAACCACCCAGCTTGGGCCAGGCCGCTTCCAAATGACCCAGGAAGTAGTCTGCGATGAATGCCCCAATATTAGGTAAGACTTACCGTACTACACAACTTTCAGGAAAATATGTACTAAAGTACCTCTCTATCTTTAACACACGCAAACACACAGTATCTAACGCCACCACTGTTTGCAGGCTTGTGAATGAAGAGAGGACACTAGAAGTGGAGATCGAGCAGGGAGTTAGGGATGAGATGGAGTACCCCTTTATTGGTGAAGGTACTGTGTGACTGTTGGATTTCTCGCTCTGTAATTTCTTGTAATTTCACATGTAGGTGTCTGGCAAATCAGTATTGTATTCTGGTTTCTTTGTGTGCAGGTGAACCCCATATCGATGGTGAGCCTGGAGATCTTCGCTTCCGCATCAAAGTCATGAAGTAAGGGCTTTGTTTAAATACAGTCGACATGGTTCTTATACTCTTATTTTTATTTCACAGTTAGGTGGTACTTCTCAGGTTGTAGTCATGTTTCTACACGTTATGGAGATCAGCCACAACAGTATGATGTCAAACACAATGGCAAAACATATAATTGGAAGGCCTGAGATTTGCTTCGCCAGAGTAAATAAACAATGGAGGTTGTTGCTAAAAATTTTGTTCATTGTGTTTTTAATTACAGGATGAATCAAAATCTATTTATTTGTTACCTGATGCTACTGTGTGATTGCTTTTGTAGACAGATATCTGTATGTCCTTTTGGTTCTCTAGGCACCCAGTGTTCGAGCGCAGAGGTGACGACCTGTACACAAACGTCACCATCACTCTGGTAGAGGCTCTGGTTGGCTTTGAAATGTATATCCCACATTTGGATGGCCACAAGGTAAGTGATCTAATTCCTACTCACACCTTTATGCTGCTGTGTAAGTTCCCATGATCTATTGTATAAATCGTGTCTCTTCTGGTTTTACAGGTTCATATTGTTAGAGATAAAATTACCAAACCTGGAGCGCGAATCTGGAAAAAGGGTGAAGGACTTCCCAACTTTGACAACAACAATATTCGTGGATCACTTATAATCACCTTCGACATAGACTTCCCCAAGGACCAGTTCAATGAAGAGGAGAAAGCTGGTATGGCAGTAGTAAAGATTTATTACTCTAGATATTAATCTAGATATCTGGTATAGTATATGATATGCAGATATTTTTGCTTCCCTAATATCTTCACCTAAATTTCCTGACTGAATCAACATGCTAAATCTTGTCTTTCCTTGTGTAGATATAAAGAAGCTGTTGAAGCAGACACCGTCTCAGAAGGTTTATAACGGTTTACAGGGATACTGACACACCAGCCAACAAAACCAGGACTGATTACCATGTCAAGTCTCTCACACAACATAAACACACACAAAGGAAGCAAGCATGGAGGGTTTATTTATTTTCTCAGACTGTGCTCAGGATAGGTTGTTTGTATGTGTTTTTTGTTTTTTTTTCATTTCTTTTTAATTTTTTTTTTTGTGATTTGGGACATTTTTCAAAACCATCTTTTGAAGTAAAGGTTATGGAAAAAAAACATTTTTTTATTAACCTTTTCTCCCTCCCTTTTTTTTCTTGTATAACGCTTTTGCGATTATAGTTTCACTGTTTTGCATTACAGTTGAACTACCAAGTTATGAATCAACACTGTACAGGAACTGAGCTGCCACAGGAGAACACAATGAGACAGACTGAGGCTGTATATCAGAGGACACTTTTTTAAAATAATATCTGCCTCTGTGCTGTATGTTCCAAATATTTCTCTTCAAATTTTTCAGAAATGATTTATATGAATGTATTGTTTATTTGTAGACCTTTGTTGACCATCAGTTTTTCCCTTTCTGGGTCATGTTTGTTAATTGTAAAATATTTCATCCGTACTTTTCAATTTTTAACGTCAGCCTTCACCTCCATGACCTTGTCTATGATTAAACTTTTGCATTAGCTCCTGTTAAGTCCCATGCTGGTGTGTTTTCCACCAAGGGACTACTGCACTAAAACTGCCCAGGTGCCCAGTAGGAGGAACGTTTACAAAGATCACAAGAAGACCTCAGTTAAGGTTTATAATGATGTTTCAAACTGACTTTCTATTAAAAAACATTTTCCCTTTTCAGGCTACATGTCCAGCCCATGGTTCATAAGGGTCAATAATGATTAACAAATTGGGTGAATATTTGTGTGTGGAGGAATGGGGCAGCTGTGAGTAAATGTTAGGTTGTCTAAAATCAACCTTTTTGTACTTGTTGGATTTATCGACCACAATGTATAGAGAGTAAATGTTACCAGAACACCTTAAGAGGAGATCTGTAAATTATGAAGTTACTGTAAATTGTCAGTAAATGTGTTTTAAATGCCCATGAGCCAGGAGAATTGTGTTGTGTGACACAAGCAAATGAGTGAGGGTGTTACAGGTTAGTTTTAGTTATTTTTATTTCTTTATTTATTTATTTAATGTGGAAATATGCAGACACTTCTGAGAGCAAACTTTGTTGCCAGAGTTTTCAGCAAAGCTCTAAACCTTGTTTAACTGCGAAATGTTATATCAGGGAGCTATACCAGAATGTCAGAAAACACATTTTACCTTCTCAGAAAAGAGACCAATAATTTTTAAAGACGTTAAAGTGTGGAATATAAAGGAAAGAGGCGGCGAAATCCAAGCCAAGGCTGGTAGTTCAAGCAACATAACAGAATAACTATCTCTTAAGAAACAGGAGCCAGAGCAAAGTGATGATTATCTGTCTGCAACAAAATCTATCATATCATAAAATCATATCATCGATCTAATCTAAAGGATATGGCATGCATAAATAACATTCGCTGGTATTGAAAACTGTAATTAGTATTAAGTACTAAGTAATAAGTACTATTAATAGTCACTAGTTTCTATTACACAAATAGTTCTATAAATGAATAACTCGTGAAAGGCACTATGAGGAAATGAGTAATTCATGTGGACTACAACATCAGATGCTTTAAGAACTGCAGCTGACTGCTCATTGTGGTGCCAGAGTAGTTGATTTAATGCAAAACATTAAATAAGTAAAAAAAATAGTGTAATTTCTTGCAGTCTCCAGTAGGGGGCATTGAATGGAGTGCTGTCTATTTGGAATGGTGATAAAAGCTTTTACTGCCATGAAAGAGAATGTTTAAACTACACAGTCAAGATGCTGTGAGCGTGAAAATACAGGTGAGTTTCCTTGTATGTCAAGTAGATCCAGGTTTGTATTAATTAATTATGTGTTGAGGGCAGCATGGTAAAACAGTACCAGTAATAGTGTTGCCACTTCCAGGGACCTCCAAGGTCTTCTGCAAGGTCTTCTTCCAAGGTCCTTGGTCTTCTGCAACCTACCAGACAACCCATTATGTGGATTGGCAATATTCAATTGTCCCAATGTGTGTGTGTGTGTGTGTGTGTGTAATTGACCTGTGTCCTGTAACTCTCCTGCCTTGCTCACAGTGTTTCCTGAATCTTCTGTAACCCAGAGATTTTCAGTTTTGATTTTACCTGGACCACTAAAGGATATTAACAGATTTTCTACTCAGTTTAGATCTTGAGACCTAGAAAGGAGTTTGCATGTTATCACTGTGTCTATATGGGCTTCCTGCCACAGTGCAAATATATGCAGCCAGGTGAATTAAATATACTAAATTAAAATCTGTCTGTGTTGCCCTGTGATAGACTGGTGACCTGACCAGGGTGTTTTCCTGACTTCCACCAAATAAGCGCTTGGATTGACTCCAATTCCCCCACAACCCAGTAGTAGGATAAGGAACTTGGATAATGAATGAATGAATAAGACCAAACTGGTTTTCCTTAATAATTTTAAAGCTGCTCAGATATGTCTGGACATTGATTTATTGCTTATTTCTTGCTTTAATTTGTTATATTAATTTAAAAAAATTCTTGAGTTATTCTGAATGACTTCAGAATGCACAGCTATTTTGTTATTGTAAATGTATGAATCAGGACAATTTAAAATGTTAACAATTATAAATAATGTGCTTTTTGTGCTCTTTTTTACTTTATTTTATGAGGGTGAAGGTCTCTACAGGACATGCTGGATGCTGGATGCTGGATTAGGTCATGCTGGAGGTATACTCTAAACATTTTTAATTAAATTTTTATATAGCAACTTCCCCACACTTCCTCTCTTTACACTCCAAACCATACTGGCTCATGTATATGACTGCATGTATAAATTTATGCATGTGCAACTCACCCCCAAAATGTTAACTGTGGGATGAAGAATCTGCTCTGGTGGTCTGCCACACAAGCTCAGTCGTTATTAATGCGGGTTGAATCTGGGGGTTGTGGAGGGGTTTACCTCTAGTTGACACCAAAAATCAGAAGAGCCTGAAACTGCTTTCTGGTGTTGATATTATTCATGTGGTTCTAACATTTGTCTAAAATAATAATTAATTCCTGAATGCCTTAGGTTGTCTGATATAGTATATTAAAGGGACAGTCTTTTGCTGTAGTTAGACCAGCGTCCACTGGGTACACACCTCTTTTCTTTAGTTTTTTTCTGGCCACAGGAGGGCAATGTTACCTTCAATATTGCTCTGAATGAACTCAAAATGCCACATGTCTTCAAAATGTAAGCCACTGTGTGAAATGAACTTGGAGTTTGGCCTGTGCTGAGTGGATGTGAGCCCGAGTTCAAAGGGGCACTGGCAGGCTGTGAAGCTTAATGGCACACATAGAGGTTAAAGCTTCCTGGCAGAAGTGGTGCAGCGCCTCTGCTTACACTGCCTTGGCAGCACTTTGAGCCTTTCACTGCCTTGGCAGTAGTTTTGGTTAATGGAGTCTGACTATGTGTGTGTAAAAGAGAGAGAGGGGGAGAGAGAGAATATTAAATGCAGTTCATAGGTATAGAAAATGCCTTGTCGTTTATATCTCAGACAATACTGGGCTTAATAAAATTATACCTTGTAAGTAGTACTGTGTTGACTATTTTCTGTAGTGTAATCAGAAATCACACAATGGACTCTAAAGTTTACATTTCTGTTGTTGTTATCTATCAATATGCTAAGTAACAAAGCATGGACTGGGGAAAAATCACAAATCAAAAAAGAGATCTGATGGACAAATCCTGCAATTTTGTGGTAGAGAGCTTGAAGTAAACAAAAGGCGGCTCTTGTGTGGAATAATGCATGTCAGCCGTGTCCTTAGCCTGCTGCTTCTTTGAAGGTGCACACAGCCTCCCTCGGCTTAGAAAGGCTGTACGCGCTATGTTCCTATATAGAATCCCATTGATTCAAAGACGCACACAAAAAATAAAAGCCTCAGCTATTTAACAGCACATTGTGGGCTCTAATTATGGGAAGCATGGGCAGGAAAAAGCCGCTTGAGGTTTTTTTTCCCAGACAGCGCCGAAGCCCTTCGGAGAGTGAGGACGATGCTGCTGTTTATTGAAATACTTTCAGAGGCTAAACATAGTTAGCTGTTATTATGGATCTTCGCTGACCTCCTAACAACATCTACAGTCAACTCCTATCCTAATGTCACAGTCTAATCTGCTGCTTTGTCCATTGCAGGGGCCCGGCCTACTTCGTGGCGTCCACATCCTCCGGAAAGGGTGATGGTGGCGAGCGAAGGCAGAGGTGCAGAAATGTGTTCAGGCCATCAGATTTGATTAAAAGCCCCCAGACGGTTTGATGCAAAGGTTATTCCAAGTAGCATAAACACCATATATATGCCATTCCAGTCACAGTGGGTTTACCCAGCTGACCATAAATGAATTGGTCACACTAAGGTTTGTTTTGTGAACTCATTGTCCTTTCATTTGATTTTCAAGATACATCTCTCAGGGCTGTATGAAATGAGATATTAAAATGGACCTGAGTGTATGTGAACATGAAGTACAGTAAGAGTGTAGAGGTGCCGAGGGCAAGCAGGCTGGTGAAAGCGGTCTTTGTGTGGGTGAGGAGTGCGCTCAGGCCCTCCCCTCAGCCGCCATGCCTGGGTGCTGTGGTGGCAGATCACAGTTAATAACTGTGTGGTCGGCTGTCAGGAGCACTTAGCCTGATGCTGGGCAGGCAGGGCCCTTGAACAGAGCTTCCTCTGCCCGAGTGGGAGTGTATATGTGTGTGTGTATATATATGTATTTGTGTGTGTATGTATTACTCAGAGCAAATATAAGCATGCAAGAAGCACAATCTGACAACAATCTGCAACTCCTATGAGCAGTTAACTGGAGTGTCTCAAGTTAGAGTAGTAATAATCAGGTTAGTGTAATTAACATTCTTAAATAGTGTAATGGAAATAAGCTCTTATACTAGAATGGGTACTTTACATACAAATTCTGTATTGGCCTGATTTACGTTTTCTACCCACAATCATATTATATTGTTTCTTACTCAGCCTTATAGCATGCACTACGCATATGTGTTTTTTTTTTTTTTGTTGTTGTTGTTTTTTTTTTTTTTGCGAAATTAGCCATTTTCAAATACCATTTTTATATCATTGCAGCCTCTGTCTGCTGCTACACAGAGATATCTGAGTGCACTGTTCCATGCTTCTGTTTCCTTATTTTACTGTATCATCTATATGTTACACTTACATCCAGTGAGATCACACTACTTGCACTGGGACTAGTGTACTATGCAGGCACGTGATTTGAGATCCATGCTCGTTTGTGCACTAAAAATGTCAAAATTCCAGCTCCTCTGAATCATTATGCCATTAACATCAGTAATACCAGTGCATTGTCAAAGAAGCCAAAGGAATGGATTTGCAGATATATTGCTATTTTCAAACTTTGCAAAAAGTTATATATATAGGTTTAGATCTTTATTTAACATTTTACTTTGAAAACTGTGAATTTGTATTGTCTTTGTTCCTAGAGATACCTTTAACCTTTAATCCCACCAACTCTTCAGTATAAATTTCATTAATTTCAATAATATGTTGTTTATTTTTTGGAGCCAGAGAGATTTCTACTCCTAAACTTTCCACTGACAGAAGGCATTAGGTTCAGGTTAACATTATTTATAGGCCTTCCTGTTTTTGAGTTATTGAGGTTTGGATTAAAACCATTCAGTTCAAGGGACCAGTTAATAGGCTAATACGATCTTAATAATAAATACAAAAACTTTTATAATAGTAAACTGGGACTTATAACAAGGTAACTATATAAAAATAAAACCACAGTCCTCTCCCCTTTACTGTGCAACATTCACCTCAGAGTTTGACAACCTGTGTTGTGGGTGAATTTTAAGATGAAGCAGCATCTTCAAGATTCTGCAGCTAAGATGAACTGCTTAAAACTCTTATTATAAATCTAATTCCTGTTACTCCACTGCCAAATACATACATAATTCATTTTTGGTGGCTGGATAATTCAAGTAGAATACACTGAATGTGATCCAGTTTCAGGTCATAGGAGGTTCATAGGTCATAGGACAGGTCTGTGTTTATGTTTGTTTCACAGTAAGCCCAAACTTCATCTTTGAGTTTGAAAATCAAAATCATATTGCAACACATGGAATACTTTCATATTTAATACCAAAGTGATGAGATATACATCCAGGGAACAGTGAGTAAGCAAGTAGGTATACGGTGTCCAGTATGATAAGTGTGTGGTAGTTAATTACCCTGTCATTAAAAAAAGCTTTGGGGACCCTATTCTTGATGACTATCATCAGTCTAAGTCAAATGAGGTAAATAGCATGAGGAGAATGTTATGCGTCCATGTAAGGCAAAACAACACATACCTTTTTGGTTGTATAGGTTCTCCTGTGTGAAAACCTGGTCTGGCAGGTTCTGTTTCATGCACCTATGACTCCCAGAATAAATCATAACTTCCGGCGCTCAGTTCCTGCATTAGCCTATCCTTGGTTTCTCCTCTCCACCCTTCCTCTTGATTCAGCTCTGGATTGGTTTCGGAGAGCCTGTCAGTCAGCAGGCACTTGGGCTCCTGTGTCAGACTCCCAGGGGCTTTGTCTCCTCAGACTCGCCCACAAATTAGAACACAATCAGTTATCCATCCCCTCAGCGCAGGCTCCAGGCAGAACCCCAAGCCAGCAGACGCAAGCCACCCCGTAGCCATAATTCCACCTCCTGTTGCACAACGCAGAGGCAGCTTTGGCCTTGTCCTTGACAAGACCCTTCGGATTGCCTCCGCCCCCTGCTTCCACACAGTCCTCCAAAGACCTGCTGAGAGAAACCAGGTTCTCTATGGTCTAAAAAAAGTGTTGACTGCTTTATTGAACCCTGGCATTCTTACACCATTCTTCAGCAGCTAGGCTTTTTTTTTTCTTTTAATGTCTCCTACCCACATTTATTCTTTTTGGCAGATGCTTTCATTTGAAGCAACTTGCAATTGAGTTGAGCAAATGAAGGTTAAATGTCTAGCTCAAGGGCCAACGGTGGCATTTTGGAAGTACCGGGTTACAAAGTTGCACTAGGCCCGACCCTTAACCACGAAACCCCCCCTGCCCTGCCACACAGCTCTTACTGTTTGCCTAAGGGGAGTTACAGTACAACTAACATCCTGTGTTCCCACTTTCTCTGATTTGCTCCTATCTTTCAAATACATGTCAGTAGGTGGACTGGATTATGCCTGGCTGCAAATGTGTGTGCATATTGTTCTGCTATGGACTAGAGTCCCATTTAGGGTGGTTCCTGGTGTAGGCTGTGTATCTACTGTGACCCTGATCACGGTAAAACACACCTGAAAGCGTGTGAGTATTTGAAATAACATGGTTGTCTTGATGTGCGGTATGCCACTGTCTGTGTTTTTATGGGCAAAAATTGAAAGTTATATGATGCCTGCGCCTGAACCTGTGACAGACCTGTATCAAGTTTAATGATTTACTTACAGTCATGCCACACCATTAAAGCCTTGTTAAAGGCATCAGCATATGTTGCCCATGTTTTTGTCACATGAAGTGATGCCTTGCAAGGTAAATAAATGATCTGATAACTGCCTGCACTTTTATAGATTCAAGCTGTCACAAATCTCTTATGATACTATATAAATTCTTGGAAATGCTGCTTTACAAACTCAGAGTTCAGCTAAAAAGTAAGAGCATTTCAAACTACAAAAAGCACCATCCTTATATATACCTTGTTAAAAATATCATAAAACATAGTTTATTTCAGGAAAAACTAATAAAATACTATATTAAACACATGCAGCATAAATACTGCCCATGTGTGGTATGATCATAGTGATTATGTGAACTAATATCAGTCATTTTATTCAGTGTCGGATATAAACACCTCCTTTGAGGGTGTAATGCTAAACTGGAACCAAGCTGGTTGTCTAACCATTAATTTGCATGCCTGCATTTGGATCAAAACACCCCACCCTTCATCTGTGAGTTTTTGTCATCTAAATAGCTGGGAGGCTATTAAGTTAATTAATGACACATGGAAGGATCTGGATCACCCACGATCACAGCTCTCACTGGCTTTATCTCTTCCCTCCCTGTCTTGTGGCACAGCAGTACTCACATTCTCTCCTCCCTCCCTCTCTCTCTCTCTTTCTCTTTCTGACTAATGTTCCCAAAAACAGGTCCTTTTGTCATGTATATCTCATTTAGACATCTCAATCATTTAAATTCCACCAAACGTGTTGGTCCTATTCTGACCCACTTTCATTTCAAGTTTTTTAACTTTCCTACCTGTCACACACTGTGGTTCTGTTTGGCAGCTAGCTTGCTGTGACCTAATGCTGAGAGCTGAGTGCTCTGGGTGCAGGACCGGGGGAGAGGATGGGAGAGAAGTAGCATGTGGAAATAAGAGAAGCAAGGATGATGGAAGGAGGAAGGGTGCTGTCCTAAGTAACTATAATAATAATAAAAGTAATAATAATAATAATAATAATAATAATAAATAACCCAATAGCTAGAAATATACTAATAGATGAACAATGTCAATAATGCCTGGAAGTTGGGGGTTTGTTCGAGGTTGGCCCTGAGGGAATGTTGAACAGAACTGGTGTGCGCTCTGATAAATATATCTGTATGTGATTATTTTGACAGCAGTTATAAACCCATAAGGCCTGGCCTCAGTTCCTGCTCTTGTTGATTTAAACCACCGCGGGCCATAAATAATGGCTGATTAAGTGGCCTATCTGGCTCTCTCAGCCCCCTCTGCCTGGGTGCGGGCCTGCGTCTTGAGTGCTGGCCCTCAATGTGTTCTGCATTAGAATTAACGAAGAGCTGGGTGAGCTGTGGGGGGGCTCTCCCCCAGTACCAGGGAAGCCTTCAGTTTTTCAGACTTTAATGCTTAAAATGTATTCCCTACGGGGAACCAGACTAGAACTTTGAGTTTGATGATAGCCAGCACCAAAATAGACATGACTTACAGTTATAAGCTTGTTGATGTGCATAGCTTCATTAATTTTTTCACAGGCCCATTATATGTAGATTGAACATATGTAGGCTTTCTATAACTGTTCTGTGTTTGGGTTAGTCACTTTTAATGCAGTGCATCCGTTTTCCCCAGCTGGCATTGGTGACGTGTGAGGCAGCTAAATTCATTGTTATTGGAGGATTAACTTACATAGGTCAGAGACTTTGTATATAAAAGTGGGCTTTTATGGATATTTGTGGTTATTATTTCTGACTGTTAAAAATCTAGCAGTTTGTGCAGTGTAGAGCGAGTGTTTATGCAATAGCTTGTGTCGCTCCGCTGAGGTCCATGGACAAGATGGAATGATTGGACGGAATGTCTTTGATGCCGCTGTCAGGGTACAGTCCAGTAAACGCATAAGAAAACACTTTGGATTGGCAAAGGCTAATGATGTTTGAGAGACATTTCACATGAAAATCTTTAGAAGGTTTTTCCCCTGTCTTTAAACTATATTTCAGCTAACCTGGTCCAATATGTTAAGTCTCTTTGCTGAGGTGAAAATTCCAAAATATGTGCTGAGGTGGTATTGATCATGAACCAGCTGGTCAGTCCTTATTTCTCAAGGCCAGGTCCCTGTAAAAACATCCCTTAAACTGCCACTTGTAGTGAGCAATAACTCAACCTGATGTCCTGCCTTTGCACAATGGCCTCCTGCCATCATTGCAGTAGAAGTGAGTGCACATTCCCCTCTCGTAGAGAGGATAACATTTCAGCACTTTAGATTAGCAACCCAGGGTCCCATCAACACCTATAAGAGGGTCACGCCTCCCTTTCAGTGCAGGCTTAGGGAGGCTGAGTGAGCCATGCTATGTTAACCTGACCAAGGGCAAGAAAGCAATAACAAACACAGGATCACAGGACTACCGTGAACTCTGACTCTTACAATCTCTTACAAAACCCCTCTAAGATCACTATCGTATATATTCACTTCACAGCACCCCCTACATTTACATGCACACACACAATCACACACAAAAGTCTTTTTTGTACTTCAAAATGTAAAATAAATTTGATAATTAATGTTTTTGCAATTGCTCACAACTGTAGTTGAAATATGGCTGCAGGATGACATATATTACATTAAAGTATTGGATCAAATCTTAAATCTCACTAAAATTATTATAAAAGAATTATCAATATATAACATCTAATACTGTTACCCATTCATAGGTTTAAATTATTATAATAATAATAATTATTATTATTATTATTAAGAAGAAGAAGAAGAATTGTTATTGTTGCTGTTATTATTATTATTATTATTATTATTATTATTATTATTATTTGTGTTGTTTTGGTTACTAAAGGTATTACGTCTATGAAAGTTAAAGCATAAGACTGGGTAGATTATACACTGTGCAGTTAATTTTCAGACTAATGTCATGTTTCATGTTTATTAAGTTGCAGTGTGTCGTCATATATAAAAACAACATAAAATGAAGTCTGTAGTGGCATCCTGGTTAGGCAGACATATCAAATTCTTCCATCTTGCCTTGCAACTGGGGGTTGCTTTAGTCCAGAGCTCTCAGACATGATTGTAGTTTTAATAAGGACATAATAGACCTGGCTCCAGCTCCCCCTCCTTTCTTTTTCTCTCTGGCCACAGAAATCTAGTCCACTGCTCTGGAAAACTTCACAGTGCCAACAGAGATTTAGAATGTAAAGGCTAGGCTCAGTAATGTTTAATAGTAGATGCAGCTCACTGATTGTGACCTTCTCTACTTAAACAAATACGGCCTCCTCCTTCTCCGTCTCCTCTCTGGATTCCACAGCCACTCCCCTGACAGCCTCCTTTCATCAAACTTAAAGTTCAGGTTCATGGACTTTATCACAATATACCAAACCAATTTCACTGTTAATTTTTGTGCCGCAGTGGGTAACCAGGTGCTTTTGCTGGTGTCGGGCTGCAAGCAAAATGTGAGGCGTTTATAATGTTGTGACTGCCTTCTTTAGGTGATTGGCAGTAAATGATTGACGCTAACAGTCATGGGAAGTTCCGCATTCAGGTCTTCAAAGTTGTACACCCATTTTGTTTACCCACAAGGCCATTCTCTTGTCAGTCATGCGTTTAGTGAAGAACATGCAAGTCAAGGAAGCCAGCTGGGAAGACAAATCCAGTACATTCTTAACAACCCCTGCACTCTGATGTAACGTGGTAAGTAATAAGCACATGGCCCTTTGTTTGGATGTGTTTAAAAAATAAACTGGGTGCCTAAAAGTAAAGGTATGACTATAAAATTCAGATTTTTAGTGTTACATTTTAATTCTATGTCTTAAATCAAAACAAAAAAGGTCTTTGCCTTACAACTTTAATTTCTTTAAGATTTCTACAGGCTCTAAGATTTTTCTGACACTCCTTCCTAGTGCTTTTAGCCAAACTTCTTTGGGTTCATGGCCTGTGTCAGCACACTCGTCCAATGCAGCATAAGGTGTTCATTCATTTGCTTGCATGTCTCAGCAATTAAATGAAAGAAAGGTTTCCTTCGAGTTTTCTGTAAACAAAATGCAGAATTTATATTTTGTTTTTCGTTCTCTGCGAATGCAGTGGACTTTGAGCTTTCTTGTATTAGTGACACCACCTACAGCTTTAGCATCACTAGCTCTAAACATTTCATTTCCACCTATAACCTTGCTATAACACCCTTCATTAGCTGATAAGAACTTTTACGTTCTTGGTCTGTCTGGTGCATCTGTCTGTGTCAACGTTGATCCTTTGTCTAGACATGTGAGTCTTGAGCAGTTTTCAGACAAAAGGGGACCTTAGTGAGAAAAGGGAAACAGGACTTGTTAAGACTAAACAAAGAATTAGCAGAAAACTGCTAATCAATAAGTAAGCTAGTTGTTTCAGACTGTGGTTGTGGTCTTATAATTTATAGATAGTAAAACTGTTTGAAGTGTAATTGCAAAAAAAAATGTGTGTGCTAAAAAGACACAGCTGACACACTGAACTATAGGCATGCATTAAGAACAATCAGCATTTCTAAAAAAAAGTAATATTATTTTTTACTAGTTCATTAATCGTTCCTATACAAGTATAAGAGAGTGGAAATTTGTAGCATGCTTTGAACCTCGTTGCACTATTCTTTAAAAAACTGTTTCTTTCTTTAAAAAGAATTTGTTCAGGATAGTGCACACTATGTATTTACCTCTGGGCTATTACTTTATAACTTTATATCATAGATTGATTATGTTAGCCTTGTATTCCTCAGAATACACACAATTCTTTGCATGCAATTAAATGATATGCAAATGATAACAATGATAAAAATAGTAATTATTATTATTATTATTATTATTATTATTATTATTATTATAAATCTTAAGATTGCAAATGGCTTAGAAGCCACTGAACTGAGCAACACATTAAATGCATATTAAACAGTTCTTGTGGGTCCCCAGCATTCCTCACTGAATATAATGCTTCAGGAAATTCATTAGGGAATCTGTTCAGACTGGAACTATGTCGGTCTCCTCTTTTTGGGTCCCCAGAATCTCTCAAACATGAGCCAGTTTTCTTTCTAGTCTGTTCTAGTTTGCAAAATCGTAGCAGAAGTGTAGGGCATAAGGTACAAGGGCTAACTCATACGTACTCTAATGAAGTATTTACAGATAATTTCAGCTGTCAAACACTAGTGGCTGATGACACAGTGCAGAGTGCTGGAGCTCTGAGCCTTTCTGGTCGTCGCGTTTAGCTCAAGCGGATTTAATTTCAGCTCACAGTCACTTGGAGCGCAGGGAAGTGCAGAGCTTCCCTGCACTGTAGTTTTACTTATGGTTCAATATGCTCTCATTAATGCTGAATATAGCGTGAGAACGCCACACTTCGTCTTCCTCTTAGTTTGCGAGGTTAAACTGAATCTCTGATTAGTTTGTTGCTATGGTCTTTGCTCATTACTGGATATCTTCATGCCATTCTTCAATTATTCAATTATATGCACAATATGTATGAGAAATTTAATTAGGAATTAATAACTAAATGTCAGCACTATAAGTGATGCACTATTGCCACTAATTTATCCGCTTTTGATTCACTATAAAATATCCCTAACCAAGTAAATTAGTGAAATGTAGAAATATAAAATAATAGTAATTAACTCTGAACTGGCAAATTAGTGGGCTATTTTTGCATCTACTGGTTTATATATATATTTTTTCGTTTTATAAAAAATTACTTAACAGATTTAACCGGATCAACACGGCGAAACCTGTTTAACACATCTGATGTACATAATAGTAACTGCTGTTACAGTATTATTAAATTGTTATTAACTGCTTGGAGTCACACTAATTGGTCCAGCGGCAATAATAATAATAATAATAATAATAATAATAATAATAATAATAATAATAATAATAATAATAATAATAATGAACATATATTTAGCATTTTTGTTGACCTAATAATTTGTTTTATTATTATTATTATTATTATTATTATTATTATTATTATTATTATTATTATTATTATATAGGCTACGGTTCGGGGTGAACCGATTAGTGAGAGTCTAAAGTGTTTGGATGAGGTGAGTCGTGACCTCTGAGTGGGGGTAATTTCTTGAGGTTGGAGGTTCTCCTGTGCCGCCGCCTCTCCTATTAGAGTCTCATTTAAAACATAAATGCACCCTGACTAGTGTGAAAACACATTATTTAGGAAAAGATCGTTTTAGCCGGTCATTTTACCATCTAATGCGTGTAAAGACGGGAGCAGGAAGGCATGGACACATAAGATCCATTTTAACCTCTCGGCTAGGCCTAAGGCCTTAAGTGAGTTTAGTAATTAAATTGACCGAAGACAGAAAAACGTGTATAAAGAAAGACACAGAGACGGTACAAAACAGGTGATGTACAAAACCTGAAATATGTTTTCAAATAAATATAAAACATAAAACAGTGTAAATTCGTTACGATAGGGTCGGTTAATCAGACATTATAAGAAGCGATAACCTGTTAATTCATTTAATGAATAGTTGTCTATATATAATCCAGTTCCTCGCTACATACCTATAAAGCGCCTGACTGGAGTATAGAGAAGACTGAGCCGAAGCGCCACCGCCGCCGCCGCTGCTGTTATCGTTAATCGCTTTCGGTGTTAATTAAAACTGAGGTAAAGCACGACTCCACTCACCCTGCTAACCCAGACAAGATTAGTGCATTTAACCTCCTCCTCGCCTCCTGTTATCCACTTTACCTATATATGAAATAAATGACCGAAATAAAACGAATTTTATCATTCCAACCTTTTATTATTATTATTATTATTATTATTATTATTATTATTATTATTATTATTATTATTATTATCGCTGCCTTTTCTCTTTATTCTCAAACAATTCGTTTATCATTCATTTCGTTTCCTTTTTTGTTATATCAGCCTGTCTAAAGTTTACTAGTACATTGTTACACAATACAATTTGTCAGAAAATTTTTCGTTTGCCTATAATCAGTATGTAAAATATGATTATTTTCGTTAATATGACGACTTTTTCTGTAATCGATAAAACTAAAAAAACATG
>JAOVVF010000047.1:24787990-24815568 GCA_028565595.1 Duopalatinus emarginatus
ATAAAAGTTAATACTTTTTTTTAACTACTGTAAGATTTTTTTTAAGTAGAGAAAAGACCACACCAAGCCCACATGTGTGTGAGTGTGTATGTGTGTTTTTACCCAACTTGGCTGTTATTATTAGCGGTCTGGTTTGCCCAACGCTTTCAAACCCTCATTTCTTTAATTAATTTAAAGCCACCAGAAGGCTGTAGAACAAAGCACAGCAGGAAAAATGCTTTAAATGGGAGCAGGTTTTGCAAAGAGGAACAAAAGTTTATATTCACCCAAGTGAGGCAGCAGAGATCATGAAACCGAATAGTCATCTATGAGAAAGGGTAAAATTTGCATACCTGTCGCAATGTCTAACTTGTTAAATTAACAACATAACCTTTTGCTATTTTCCGAATAACCTGACCAGTTATCAGTCCAAGGATTGGTTGATAAAGAATTGATTATTTGCATGGCCACTAGCCAACTGTGATCATCATTAAAATGTTGCGATTAACCTATTAATCATTAAGCATGTATACATTAATGACCCATGGTAAATGTTTAGAAACAGCCACAGTCAGAAATCCTCTAATAATCTCTCTCACTTTCTCCCGGCAGGTCTGATGATTCCTGTCTTCTGCGTCGTTGAGCAGGTGGATGGAGGAGTGGTGGTGGAGGGGGAGGGCCGTGAGGAGCATGCAGAGTTTGTCCTGGTCAGGAAGGACATTCTCTTCACTCAGCTGGTAGAGACAGCACTGCTTGCCCTCGGCTACTCACACAGCTCGGCAGCCCAGGCACAGGGTGAGTCCACCATTGGAAGTCCCACTTGATCTAAGCTCAGTTAATACTGCTTATGGTTCATTCTGTTTAAGTCTATATTAAAAAGTCTACAGTCCCCCTGACATTTTGGTCTGACTTCAAAGAAGAACATTTAACTGAGCCACTAATAATTGACTAATTCAAGTATATGTGTATTTACACACAGTCTCAACTATCATACAACAAAGCGATAAATGAGCATAATGAGTTCATCAGCAAATGGAGTCTGAATCACACAATCCAACAGTTTTGACCTTCTAGGGACATGTAGCTGGTCCCCACAGGGAAGAGTGTTTGTTATTGCTGTTGTTGTTATTTACAAAAATGGCTGCTTTATTTCAAAAACTAAAAGGTCTTACATGTTTCTTTTGGTTACAGATTAAATCAGAACAAAATGAAATCAAATTTCCATAATACTTGCTTCCTAAGAAATGTAATAATTTCCCTTGTCTTTAATTTATGGGTTAAATTTAGTGTTAACATAAAGTTTATCATTATAATTTATTAATGTAGGTTCTTTATTATCTGTGTTAATAATGAAAGCTAGTGGAAGTTTTTCACACAAAGAGTATAACAAGTTTGTGTGTGTGGTTAAGTTTTTCTGAATGCCAGTTTTGTTGGAATACATTTATGTGTGCATGATGCTGCTTGCAGTTGCATGGTATACCTACTTTGCAGTCAAGTGTGTGTGTGTGTGTGTGTGTGTGTGTGTGTGTGTGTGTGTGTGTGTGTTTGTGTGTGAAACACTCAAATTGTTTATAAGTATGCAGGCAAAAGAAGGATTATAATGACATTTTAATTTATTGTTATACATATGTTTGGCATATCCAGGACGAGTAAAAGGTTTCTATGTGTATTCTAAAGTATGCCGTGAATTTAAAACAGCAATTTATTCACAGTAACAAAGACATCATTCTCGAGAACGAACCTAAATCAAAACATTTCTAAACACATTCTGATCGCAATCTTTTCTCAAAGGTATAGAATCAAGTTAAGATAATTTTGTTTAACAGTAGGACCCGACTTCTCAAACTGAAAACACATGTTTGCCTTACATTTTAGGACCATTTAATGTCTTGTTTTCAAAATAAAATGGTTTTAACTGCTTTTTATTTGCTTTGATCAATTTTTAAATAGAGCAGTGATTTTAAAGCTCTTCATAATATAATCAAAATGTTTCAAAGGACATTTGGTCTGCGTCTTTGCTAAATTAAACTCTAGGTCAGTGCCATAACATTTCTTTAGCAGGCTTTAAAAAATAACATCTACAAATAATTAAAAACAAGAAGATTTGTGTTAATTGAGTGGTTCATAAAAATAATCCAAATATCATTAATTTCAGTAAAACCTGCAGTACAAAAGTCACCAAATTTATACCACCAAAATGTACTATAAGCTGACTTTGCCTATTTTATCTATATACACTCAACAGCAAATGTGCAACACATTTTGTCAGAAGCTGTTTATCAGTATATATCAGTATATAGTTTGTTTGAAAGACACCATACAGCATTAAACTAGATAATGTATAAGTAACTTTTAAAAAAAAACTTTGGTAAATTTCTCCATTTAATAAAAATTTATTTCTTTTTTTAGCTTTTTTTTCACAAAATCTGGAAAATAGCTTTGTAGAGTCCATCTTCCAGTGTTATAGTCTTATATCATTATACTCAGGGGAAAAAAAGCATTTTCACAAGATACTGTAATATACTGAAAACTGCACAGCACAGTGCAGCAGCCAGTAATAGACACAAGGCCATATAAAACTAAGCAAAGTGATGGTGAGAAACACACTAATGCTTGCTTTTGTGAAATGCGGAGGTGGTTCTGTTATGGTCTGGTGGTAGAAATCTTAACCAGTGATGTAGCAGATCTGGTCTAAAATAGTGAAATAATGAATAGCGAGGATTATAAACAGATTTAGTTTCATCATCTCAGAGTAAACAAGTGAGTGGTAATGTTCTGAAAACTGCTTTCAACACAGTAACAATAATGCAATACCCAAATACTGAAAAACACAGTGAAATATGTGAAGAGGGCTGTTACATTATTAATTTATATGCTACCTTAGACTCCAACATTACTCAAGCACTGTCAGATTAAGCAGCCTTTAAGTCATTAAGCTTAAAATACTTTATTGCAGAAATAATGTAGGTCATATATAAAGGAGGCACACATGCAATGACTAATGTGTGTCAACAAAATAAAATTTGGTGCTGTTTCAAGTAAGCAACCAGTTATTATAAAAATAGTTTGCTTTAAAAATTCACTTATTACAAGCAAACATATAAGAGTAAATTGAAATTTTAGGCATATACATGTCCAAATCAGTTCTCAACTAACAAAACATAAATATATTTTTTTTATAAGTAAGTTACACAACCAGGGGCGTAGGAGCAAATCTGGAGCCCTGGGAACAGTATTTTCCCAGAGCTTGCGCAATAGATTTCGTGCAGGGACAACCCACTTTTGATTTTGAGGCTGGAGTTAGGTGTTTGGAGGGTGAAGAAATTAACGAAAACAACACGCAAATAATGTCTTATAAAAGATAAGTATTATTTATTCTGTAATAACAGATGTAAAGTATGAAAATTAAAAAAACAAAATAAAGTGGCACTTGAAGGGCCCCCATCCAAAGAGGGCCCTGGGTAGGCATGTCCACCATTACCCCCTGTCTGATGCCCCTGTAGACAATACAATTTATTTTTTATTGAATTCATTTGTATAGTGAGACACATGATAAGGTGACTTAAAAAATTGTGGACATAATATTTTAAGCTAAATCGAAGAATCAATAAGAATTATTAAAGTATTTATTAAACAGAATGGGCTACAACAAATATATTTCCTGTTATAAGTCTCTAATATTAAACCTAGTGAGCTAGTTGTAAAGTATGTGTCTCCCAGACTCAAACCGTGAATTATTTTTATGCATCTGGAGGGTATGGGTTTCCAAACATCAGTTTACATACCACAATTTTCTTATAATATATTTAAAACAAGACGCTATCATTAGTTGTTAGCTAGCTACCTTCATTGCCTGCAAACAGGTTGAGCTATCCAGAAGAAACACTGGCCCTACCCTGTACAACACCAGAAAAAAACATTGTGCTAACAAAAAGTGCACATGTGCTACTAAAAAAAGTTAGTGGTCTGGATCATATAGTTGAATATATAAGCAAGTTCAACTTGCTTGACCTGAATTTGTTGAATTTACTTGGTATTATATATTAACTCCACCTACTTCTATTGCCTATCAACAACTTCTTTTAGTTCAATTTACATTCTTACATTTGCTCAGAGAACTATTCATTATGCCTTTTTTGCAGGGTAGAATGCACTTAGTTTGACTTAGAGTCTTCCACAGTGTTACATTGTATTTAAGTATTGTTTATAATATATGTGATTAAATGTTTTATTTATATGTATGTATGTATATAAATGTTATATTTTATGTGAGTTCTATTTCAATCTATCAAGACTCATCATTATTTTTATCTTTTCTAGTCTTTTCATAATGAACTACTGAACTTACAGTCCGCTATTTCTTCCCATGAAAATGTGGAAATGTCAAAATTGATAGTATTGTATTTTTAGAAGTATGATAACTGCAGAACATCTGGCACCAGTAAACCAGAAAGCCAAGAGGTCATCTCTGCATGCTGGTGTAGTCTCTTCTAAAATAACCAAAAACAGGAGGAGGGGAAAGACTAAATGAAACAGCACACCATTAGAAAACAAACAATATGGAGACGGCTCCATTTATTCCACACCCTTGAGTTAATAGGTCAAGCCAAATAAGATGATAATGGTCTATCTATCTATCTGTCTGTCTGTCTGTCTGTCTGTCTGTCTGTCTCTCTCTCTCTCTCTCTCTGTCCGTCTGTGTTTGCCTCTCTTTCTCAACACCTAGTGCTCATACAGTCTTTACTAAGCAAGGAATCACCCTCTTTTACTAAAATGCAGAGAGAGATAGAAAGTGAGTGAGAGAGAGAGAAAGAGAGAGAGAGAGAGAGAGAGAGAGAGAGAGACCTCATCTTAAATGAATACTTTTTGTTTTTTAAAATAAGCATTTATGTTAAATGAATAATTTCTGGCTTAAATTATACATTTTTCCCCTGTGGTTCAAGACCAAAATTACACAGAGTCCCGGCTATTTTCTCCCTGTTTGAATTGTGTCCTGCATAGCTCTCTTCCAGCAGTGTATTTAAGCTCCTCTCCCAGCACCACTGCCTTTCTTTAATTAGCCTGGCCAGCAATTAACTGGGAGATATTGTTTATTTCGATTATAAGGGTCGGAGTATTTTTATAGAAGCATATAGACAGACCTGTAGTTTAAGGCTTCAGACAATTAACAGTGGTGATGGCTTACAGAAGTGCATTGTTGCCCTGCCACGTTTGACATGTGGCTACTGAGGGTCAAACCAGCATCTGACTCACTCGGATGGAAAATATGTTCTATTGCTTGATATGGTACATGCGGGCATTTTGGATGCTTTGAACTGTACTGGCCTACTATGTTTTTTTTCCAGGAGGGTCTTTTTTCTGCTGTATAAGGGCTGCTGTATGGCCTAGTATACACCACACTGAATGTGTAAACTGGTCTTAAGCCCTATATAGGACATATTTCTTATAAAACCAATAACATCCTAGCAATTAATGTTTTGTTGTGAATTCAATTTGATAAATCTCAAAGACAAATAAAACTGAGCATCTAAAAGAATTTAAAGACAATGTACTTGTATATTAACATATTGTGTTAATGTGCGGTCATTTGGGCTTTTCTGACATCTCATAAAACCTTTCACTTATGTAAATGCATGATCTCTGTGGCATTATTTTAATTGGCACACAGTTGTTAGATTTATCACAGTCATGGGTCTTACAGTATTTGTCACCCAGGTAAACGTAACCATTACACTGAATTGGATATGTGGTATTATCCTGGCCGGCTTATCCTCTCTTGCTCCAGTCGTAATTATATGGAGCTCTGTGGTTGCCCCTGACACACACACATCAGGGGCTTCCCCTTAGCAAAGCCATGCCACTTAAATGCAGTCAATTGTGTGCATCTATCACAACTGATTGAGCTTTTTTCTGCTTGAGAGGCGAAGACAGAGAGATAGTATGTGCAAAGGGATTGTGTCTGTGTATATGAGTGTATATGGATCAGTACACATAAGCTTAAGCCAAGCCACCAGCTTCCCACAAGAAAGGCCATCACAGAGAATAGGAATTTTAATGTGGCAATTGGAACAATGGTTTGAAGAGGGGGGAGAAAATGCCAAAGAACATAAGCTTCCCAAGTTAAAAATGATTCATTAGTGCCCTTACTAAGGGTCCGAGTGTGTATTCGTGCACTGTGTTCTGTGTTAATGATACCAAACTCATTTGTTTGGATCATCACAAGGCCAACTTTAGGATTGATTACTCAGCACTATTGTGAAGCTATATGTGGAGAAAGGTTTCTGTGTGTGTAAATAGGATGCCAGCTTTGGTAAGCATGGTTGTGTGGCTTTGTATAGACTGTCAGACTGTGGCCAGCATACATGCAGCACTGCACAGTGAGACAATGAGCTAAACAGGCTCGTCCCACAGAAATCAAAGCTCGCCAGTAATATAAACATGGTCTGAAGACAAAAAGAGAGGGAGAGGAGATCTGAAGGGGGAGTGGCACCACAGAAATTGTCTTCATCTGTTTCACTTAGTCCTCGAATTCTGTATCTGGGGATTACATTTTGTACAGATAACTTTGGAGAACAAATGCAAGACTCCCCAAAGGCCTGTTGGTATGTAAGTGAGAAGGGAGACTCTCAGAGGTGGTCAGGCATGTGTTGTGTTAGTTTTTCTCTAGCAGTCAAAACACAAACTCGCTCACAAACTCGAGAGACACGAATAAGCGGACTGTCTGGCTTTTGAATAAAAGAGTTAGCTGTCCGAGGCTAACTGGTGTTGGCAGTGGTGTATTGGCTGGGGATAGGTTAGTGTGTGTCTGCAATTGAGCCTCTTCTGCAGCTGGAGCTCTTCAACTTACAGAAACAGCCTGAAGCACCAGAAAGAGAGAGAAAAGAAGCTAGGCCATACCACGTCTGTCTCTCATTTAGTGGATAGTAATGCGATTTGCATTGTTTAGCTTTCATGACTTCAGCCTGTCCTTAATAATTTCAGGGGAAGTTAGCATCCACCTTTCCAGCTGGGTATTTCATTTAAGCTTGCATTTATTGTACATGCCTGCAACGTGTGTGCATGTGTATGTGTGTGTGTGTGTGTGTGTGTGTGTTTACAAGTGAACTTTGCTTGCGTGTGGTGATGCTAGGGACAACTGGAAAAAGATAGAGCAAAGTCAATGATCGGGTCAGCTCATCTTTTATTAATCCTTTATTCTTAAAGAACTGCAGCTCTGGCTTTGGTGCTACTGGTGCACCAGTGTTGGTATTGAGTAAAGTAGCTGATCACCAGAACAAAGCTTTGTAAATGTGATGTCTGCAGGTCTCACTGTATTAAGCAGATTTGACACTAATTATGTGAATAACATATATGCTGAATGCATATATAAATCAAACCAAGTTAAAAATGTACAGGTTTAATTAAAGCCATAACTGAGGTTTAGGGGGTTAATTAAAGTTAACAATATAATTACAAACAGATTGTGTATACTGCATAGTAACAATTATCTTTCCACACTCAGTAGTGAAAACATTATATTATATTATATTATATTATATTATATTATATTATATTATATTATATTATGACAATTGTGGAGACCTGTTGCATTTTATAGCATTAATTAAAATCTTTAATCATGTGACATCCCATAAATCATCAAGGTTAAAGGTGACTCGGAGAGGAAATGCTAACTGTCTCCTCCCTTGACTGAGGTTGCTTAGGGACAGCCTGATTACGCATATTATTTATGAGACAACCAAATGACACACAGATGACTAACATGGCGGCCGTTCTCTCATGGACAACATCCCCCCCAGTAGGCACATCTTTATGGACTACTCCTCGGTCATAAATGGCCATTCCATCCTTTGCACAGTGAGAGGCATTTATAACGGTCAATTTGGGTTAATCAAACAATCATTGACTGGCGTTTATGGTGGGGCCATTAATGGAGGGGCAGTCATGGGTGTCCGAAGCATAGCTTCTCTTTTCCACGTCTTTGTGGGCTGTAAAAGGAGCAGTGGCGTCCCGGTGAGCCGCACTTTAATGGGGCAATGGGGCAGCCGCCAATGTGCGTGTCAGGTGCTTCTTCTCTGCCTGATAAGAGTTTAATAGATAAGGCCTTATCATTACAGCTATTGTTCCCTGCTGTCTGCTTTTATAGCCTAGGATGAACTGCTCCACAGGGACAGACAGAGAGACACAGAGTGAGCGAGGGTGAAAGAGAAAGCCCCCATTACACTTCCCCGTAACCATGACGCAATGCACATTCATAAACAATAAATATTGACTCATCTCCAAGTATATGCGCCTGTATCATTCTAACACCACATGTGTAGTGTTTATGTCCAAATAGACACTGAAGTTCAAAGTCAAGTTGCCCTTTTTCAATCTGTCTTTTCACTTTCCACTAAAATATCCAACATGTCAGATTTTTTTACAAACATCTGGCCTGCTGTTGTGATGTCATGTACCCTAGTCAGTTTTCGGTGTTTTGGTGGAGCTGCTGAGTGAAGGGTCTTTCCATTCCAGGCCTCACTGACAGAGGGGGTGGGACTGACCATCTTAATCATGTAATGGAAATGGATTTATGTTGCGGAAATTGGTACAAATTAGATCAAACAGGGTTAATGAATTCTCTCTTTGTGTCTCACTCTCTTGCTCACAGGCATCATTAAGGTGGGTCGTTGGAACCCGTTGCCTATCCACTGCCTGACGGACGCTCCTGAAGCCACAGTGGCTGATATGCTGCTGGACGTCTACCACATGGTCACACTCCGCATCCAGCTGCAGAGGTCAGACCGCATAACAGCAGCCGGGTGGAGGCTGCACAGCATTAACTCTGTTTGGAATGTTACAATGTGCTGGATTAAAACAAAACTGATTGTGAATTTTAAGTATTTAGATTTTTTCAATGAGATACTCAGCCACTGAACTCAGAATCATTTAGCAAATGCAGACTTCATTCCTTCTGTTATTCTTCAAGTTTTATGAATAGTTTATAGTTGTTACTGAATAACACTTGAAGATCAATAAAAAGAATTACACAGATTTAATGGTAAGGATTCTTTTCCATACTTAATACTGAAAATATTATATTTACGTTGTCCTGTTGATCCTCAGAAACAGTCCAATGACAGTGATTTCATTGTCTTTACATAACAGACTCATAACAGCTGTAGACCTTTTCAGTCAGTTTAATTACCTGTTCATGGATAGTGTTCGTTTCTCTGGCTCTGTGCCAGAATTAAATATTGATCACTTATTGACTACTTTATTGGAACACCTCTACACCTGCTCAATAATCTAATAATCCAATCACCCCAGTGAGGTTGAGTGAGCACAGTGCAGAACATCATACAGATACAGGTCAAGAGCTTTGATTAATATTAATCATCAGGATGAGGAAAAATGACCAAATGGTTCCAACAACAGTCCAACAATAACATTCTCTTACCATAAAGATGCTACTGTCATATAAATGGTTGACTGGATAATTTCTTGAATAATCAGGTGTACATGTGGTCCTAATTAGAGAGTGTATTTCCGTAATGTATAGAGGATCTGGCAGTGATGGATCTTATGGTTACAGCTTTGCCAAACTGGAGGACCTGCCATCAGAGCAATGGAATCATGCAACTGTGCGCAATGCACTTAAAGAGCTGCTGAAAGAGATGAACCAGAGCACACTGGCTAAAGAATGCCCTCTATCCCAGGTACAGACATGATCATGTAAATCTTCCTGAACTGTCTGAGCCACACTACTGATCACACACAGCTCATAACTGTTCGTACAGCAACAATGGCACAATGTTAAGGCTTGTAGGCACCAGTAGTGTTATGCCAGTGCCATTTTTAGTGTGTGTTTGTGTAAGGATGTGTGTGCAAGCCTTGCACTGCATGTTCAAAAAAGCAATCTATTAGATGTGTGTATCTGTGCATGCTGTGTTTCAGGGAAATGCTCTGTGTGGCTGTTCATCCTCATATCAATTGCTAGCATATGTTTGTGGCTTTCTGTCTCCATTGCTGTTTGCCACCAGTTTTTCAGCCTCCATCTCTGTCCTTGCCCCTCTTATGACCTTTCTCAGAGTATGATCTCCTCCATCGTGAACAGTTCCTACTACGCTAACGTCTCCACTTCGAAGTGTCAAGAGTTTGGCCGCTGGTATAAGAAGTATAAGAAGATTAAAGGTGAGATCTGAGCTCTTGTGTCACATTGTTCTGTTATATTTGTGCATCTGACTCACTAATTAGTCTTCTAATCAATATGCGTTGAATCTTTTGCTGTTATACCAGACAACATGATAAAAATAAGTGTGGCTATCCTCACGTGACCCCATTTTTTTGACCCCATTTTTATTATTTTGCAACCTTGGGGCCCTTGTAACACACTGTGTATTGAACGCTGCTTTACACTGTGTATTATATGCTGCCTCTAAGTCACTGGACAGGGGAACCCCAGTCTATCTTTCAGCTTGGTGGAAACCACAACTCCTTCTCCACTCTGCAGGAGGTCTCCAGCACCAGACCTAGCAGATGAGCATGCCCACTGCTAGGCTGTTTAAGCCTCTTAGCATCTAAATGCCTGTGACAATTTTTCTCCTTCCCTTACCCCATTAAAAGGCAACATAATTACACAGCAGGGCAGATCAAAGTGTCAAGCAAACCCCAAGCATAGCTTCAGAGAGAGAAAAGCCAACAGAGAATAAGGAGGTCCTTGGTGACAGAGTAAGCTGTGTTGTGTTACATAGAGCCTGCTTTCAGTACTGTTCACTGTGTCCCAAAGCCAAACACACAGCCACAAGCCACCAGATGTGACAGTGGAGAAATTTTATTGATTGACAGTCCTAGGCATAAATGTTAGTAAAAGAGGCTAAAGTACTAATAGGGTGTTCTTGTAATTAAGAAGTGCCTACTTCTTAATCTTATAAGTGTGCATTGGTAGCATTTGGTATACACGGTTACCATGATTCACAATCCTCTTTTGCATCTTTAGGTGATTACTTTGAGAAGATGTGGCCTCGTGAGAATTCTGAAATTAAAGGTGAGTAATCATTTTTTAACAAAAGAAATTACTTGAGCAACGATTTGGTATGTATATTTACTGAAAGAAAAGGACTAAGTATCCTTTCACATCTCTTAACAGTGGAGAGGGACAACCTAGTGGACTTCTGTGTGTTAGGGCAACGTCCTCCCCCTCACCTAGCTGGCCTGACTCAACTCGGACCTTTGGGCACTGGTAGTTCTCTTGTGAAAAGTGGCTCTGGAGAACCTCAGAACCCTCAGTCTCAGCCACCGTCCCAGGGACAGCCACAGCCTCCCTCATCTCATAGTGGCCAGCTCCACCACAGTCCACCACTACGGACACAGGTGCCTCCTCCTACAGCCCTGCAACCTATTCTGGGACCTAGAGGCCTCCTCTCACCTCAGCTCAGTCCACAGCTAGTGCAGCAGCAGATAGCTATGGCTCACCTCATCAACCAGCAGCTGGCTGTCAGTCGCCTATTAGCCCACCAGCACCCACAGGCTATCAATCAGCAGTTCCTTAACCACCCACCCATCCCAAGGCCCAGCAAAACTGGAGGACCTGGAGAGCCAGGATCCAATCCTTCAGCAGCCGAGGTCTCTTCAGACATCTATCAACAGGTCCGCGATGAGCTTAAGAGAGCCAGTGTCTCGCAAGCTGTGTTTGCCAGGGTGGCATTCAACCGCACACAGGTAAAAAAAAATGCACACAGATGTTAAAAAGCACTAGTCCCCATACATATCCCAGGTTATACACAGAAAGTGTAATGTCTAGTTTGTACTTAATTCATCCAAAACACATAGCAGAGATTCAAGACTTTAGTTGAGATCTCTGGGTAGAAAGTTAGACCAGAGTTTTCCGATCTGCAGGTCACTGCACTGAGGCCCAGCATGGTGGTTCCAGCCCCTGGGCCATATCAGTCTCCTTACCCGCCCTCTCAGCAGCCTACACACCTGGTGCATTGAACCTCTGCAGGCCTAAATTACGCCCCATTAGAGACAACCATAGAGTGGGTGGGAGATGATGTGGTGCAGGTGAAGAACTGGTGGGATTTGCATGTGTATACTTGCAAGACCTGGGCCTTTCTCATTTTGCTTTTATATGCTTGTGTGTGCATGTTCGCGAACACCAGGGTCTATTGTCAGAGATTTTGCGGAAAGAGGAAGACCCTCGCACAGCCTCCCAATCTCTTCTGGTCAACCTCAAGGCCATGCAGAATTTCCTCAACCTTCCTGAAGCTGAGCGAGACAGGATTTACCAGGAGGAGCGTGAACGCAGCATGAATCCTCCTGTAGGTCTGCCCCCAAACTCAAACTCCAGTCCTGGGGGTAACCGCCTATCTCAGGTACCCATGATCCCACTGTCACAAAAGCCCTTTAGACTTCACACACTGTCCCTTTAGAGCCAGTATGAAAGTACCTGCATTGCAAATTTCTGTGTCTGACTTCACATTTTTATACATGTGCTTTCGAGATAGTTGTGATTTCTGTCTAGGTCTGTCTTATCTGATTAGTTGTTTTGTTTTGGTTACACATATTTGTGGCTGTTGTGAGCTAAAACAGGGTTGGTTTTTTTATGATGGGTTGCTATTGCCTAACACAGCATTTAAGAAATGTAAAGAAATGTATAATGTATAGTATAAACATACTCAAGAAGGGAGGCCTTTTTATTCAGCATTGCTTTCTGATATGTTTGTCACTTATCTGTGTATAATGACTGTAGGTTTCAGTATCGATATATATTGATATATACAATATGCTGTTCAGTAGTACCTTGAGGGGCAACCTTCATCAAAATAAAGTATTCACATGACATAAATTTCACCCTGTATGGAGTTAAACCATTGTTAATTGCGTTATTTTTTACTCTATGCAGAAAGTATGGGAGCGCAGCATGGATGAACAGTTAACCCCTGATGCCTGGGCATCTATATGGAAGACTAAGAACAAAATTACCAACTCGGTAGGGATCACATCAATTTCAATCACAAAATCAATTTTCAATTTACAATGTGGTCTGACAGTCTAAACAGACAGTGAGTTGCTGTTTCATGCTAAATAGTAACAAATTGAATTATTTAGAATTTATAATTATAATAAATTTTGTATAGTAAAAATCTATACTGGGAATTAATCTCATAAGGCTTTAAATTTTTTAAATATTGTCAGTATTTTATAATTGTGGTCACATTTATTACATATGCATGTGTATATACTGTATACAGCACATCATTACATAGAGTCAGCTCCTAAAAAATTTTAAAATTGTCTCTAAAAAAGGATTCTCGTATCTAGATATGTTAAGTAAATTGCTTGGAACTTTTCTCTGAACTCGTAGCGAGTCGCTTGTACATGACTCTATTCAAAGTGAAATGTCTAGATAGCAACAATCTCTCTGATACAAGGACAGAACACTGATTCTTTGGTCTTAGGGAATGCAGTTGTGTACTATTATTATTATTATGTCTGTATACTGTTATCGTTCTATCTTTTGTGTTGGGGAATGTGAGATTACTTGCCTGTGCCTGCAGAATGACTTCAAACACTGCATGAGAAGAAAATAAAACACAACACAACTCTAAAATCAATATGCCATGATTCAAACATGAACTACAAAGTAGACACAAGAGAATGCCTTCACTACTGAATGCGTCCATCTCTGTGCTTCACTTATACAAACACACACGACTTTTAACCTTTTATGTAAGGATTATCAATTGTTCAAATCTTACATTGTATGTCTTAATAATGCTTGCCTTTCTCTTGTCGCTTCTGAACCTGATCTCCATGACATCCTGTAGTCTAAGCCCTCTGGTCCGAATCCTGACCTTCCCCTGAAACTGGAACCACTGGTGAACATCACATCAACCATTTATGATGAGATACAGCAGGAGATGAAACGAGCCAAGGTGTCGCAGGCTCTGTTTGCCAAGGTGGCAGCCAACAAGAGCCAAGTAAGACCTTATGTTTGCTTACCCAAATCACTGCTTTCAGTATGTTAATGACACACTTCAAAGTCTTCAAAGCCTACAGAAACCAAACTTTCTCTTTTTCTACTGCTTGATTTTATGCACTTATGAAAAGGTGATGATTCAGAGTCACTGGAGTGAAGGGAGGGATTTGACTGGTAATTATTTGTTTCGTGTTAAGGATGCATTTATGTTGAAATTATCACACACGTGCATGATTATCAAAGACACACACTGAGCAATTCCTTTCCACATGAAAGCAAAATAAAGCTGAAAATAACAAATGACGTTAAGCCGTGCTCAATCTACCGTAAGCAGGAGTCTCCTCTTGTACAGGCGCTGGTATCTGATCAGAGCACGTCTGCACCCGGTAAACAACAACACACACACAGATAGACATGCTTTCACGTCGCAGATGTCCATCAGAATGGTTTCCGTTCACCCGACCGTGACCCACCATCTTTACATCCCAAGGATCTCATCCTCCATGACTCACAATCGCTTCATTGGAGGGTTATTCCATCGCACTACTCAGATAGTCCTGATTACTGGCTCCTTTTCACACTGACCTGCATGCTGAGAGATAGACAGTGGTAGATGTTCTGACTGAAAATAAATTGTTTAACAGCACCAACATGTGGGTAACATGGCTTTCCTTATAAAAAGTTATTGTTACATGGATTAACACTGGAAAATGGGTAGATGTGATAGTGGTGTGGTGCATGCCTTCAACTCCAGCTAAAAAGCATGGAATTCATCTGTGAGGGTTGATGAGGGACTATTTTGGAAAACCTGCTGGACCGTTTGCACGTCCCTTTCAAATCTGAGAGCAAAAAAGCGATAATTGATTTAGTCAAATCTGATCCCGCACCCAGCTGCGCCTAATTCCTGCCATGAAATTGTCTGAGTGACGACAGTGCTGTACCGACCCATTCAGACAAGCACCGTTAGCACGCCGTCCGTGAACTTGCAGGTGTGACCACCTCGATCCTAAAATGTGTGTAGAGTGTGTGTAAAGCAGCATTGTGTTAGTGTATGTGTGTATGCGTGTGTATGCATGTGACAGATGCGGTTGGGTCCCACAGGTCTGGGGTCGGTCGGGGGGGGTCACGGCTGAACGCACCCATCTGCTGCAGCTGGCCATGTAGGCCTGGAGAGAGAGATAGAGAAAGAGACAGAGAGAGAGAGAGAGCTCTGATCAGGTTATTAACACAGGGTGCTGGTAGAGGTTGGCTGCCCACAACAGCTGGTATCAAAGACTGGCCTAGTCTAGCAGAGATAATCATATCTCTCTCCATTTCACACTCTCTTTCACATATTCTCATCTCTCTCTCTCTGTCTCTCTCTCTTTCTCCACCTTTATCTGACTACCTCTAATTCTACCTCTCTTTCTCTATCAGGGATGGCTCTGTGAGTTGCTCCGTTGGAAGGAGAGTCCAAGCCCAGAGAACCGCACGCTGTGGGAGAACCTGTGTACAATCCGCCGTTTCCTCGCCCTCCCCCAGGCAGACCGGGACCTGGTATACGAGGAGGAATCCCGCCACCATCACAATGAACGTCTGCACACTGTCCTCCATCTGCCCTCTGACCCTCAGGTGAGGCTGGATCAAAAGTCGAATCATGTTCACGTTGCTAAATGCGACTTTATGAAACGTGATGTGATGAGGTTTCCTGTTGGTTTTGTGGGGCTGATAGAAGCATTGGATTATTAATATACCATGGTAAGAGATCAAGGAAACACAGATTTATTAAAGATTTATTGCGCAAATTTCCCCTAAATGGTTCGTGATTTATGATATTTTTCCATATTTTTACTGCTGCTCTGGATGGAAAAAGGGGTCATTGTGATTGTGTTTCATTGTGTGGTTGAGCACACATCTTTAGAGCTTTTGTTTTAATATCAAGGCCTCTGATGCAGGGTCCCTGCCAACCTCTAATAACCTAATACATCCAGTCTGCTTTAATCATAGACACACACACACACATACATACACACAGAGACACACACAAATAGCTCCAAATACAGCACTGATTAAATGGACTTTCCCCTCCTCCAGCCAGGGTCATTACAGTATACACTGTAGTGTGCAGTCAAAATTCACACCTACACACATGCACACCCAGTTATATATGTAAATGTATACCTTTTAAAGCCGTACACACATAAATCTATTTTTCACCCCAAACACACTTTTATATTCCCTCAGTACGTATGTAGTATTCGGAAACCTACAAAAATATTCTCCTTTTTTCTGTTTTTGTTCTCTTTCTTTTTCTTGCTTCACTTTAGTTTCTTTTTATGGTAGCGGTTTAAGCAGTGTATATTTGTGTGTGTGTGTGTGTGTGTGTGTGTGTGTGTGTGTGTGTGTGTGGTTGTACTTATTTATGTGTTTTGGGTGCAGTAGGAAATGCCCCATTAAGACACACCCTGACAGACAGTACCACCACAACCCTGATATTATTAATGGCGGGAAGAAACAGAACACACACATACACACACACACACACACACACACACACACACACACACACACACACACACACACACAGATTTCTTTCCATGGATGTAATTATTAATGGCGCAAATGAATGCTATGCCTAAACCTAACCATAACCCTAAGCTTAGTAATGAAAAGCCAACTTTGAGGCTCTTTTATTTACTTGTTTGTTTATTTGTTTGTTTGTAATGGGGTCCAGACAAATATCCACCAAAGGACAAAATGATATAAAAACATGCCCACACACACATACACACACACACTCATACACATTAGGTGACTCATGGGAATTCACACTAGTGGGTGTCTATAGTTACTGTACAGTGGCTTTAACCATGAGCTATTGCAGTAACACTTTTGGGATGAAAAGCCTGCACCCAGTAACCTCAACACAAGTCCTAGTGTTATATTTATTGTTCCTTTTAAACAGACTAACGCATATTACCTTTCCTACCATTTATATTCACCAATACACTGCTATATATAATATTTATTCCTGTGTTGCGGCTCCAGAAAGTTATTCTGGATTATGGTACAAGCATCCCAGTGTGTGTTACTGTACAGCAAAGGTGGTTTTGGCGTGTTGCTGACAGCCTCTTTCGTTAACTGAAGTCCTCAGCTTTAAAATTTAACTTTACTATTTTCCCTCATAGCTTATAATCTCTCTGTGTTCCATTTCTAAGTCTATACGCTTTTGTGTGTTATTAAATGCTCATCACAGGAAGGAAACTGTGGTCGCTCCATTAACACATTCCAGGTCTCCTCTGACACAGAGCCCAGACAAGCCACCGCACTGAGGACAGAGACAGCTAAAAATATAGCTGACAGGAATCAAACAGCTGTACCCAGAACAGTTGTGTTCTTTCTTTTGCACATGATTTGTTCCATGAATAAAGGCTGTGCTTTTAGATCTGATTCAGCTCTTTTAAAGAAAGGAATCAGTGACCACAATGAGTTTAAGCAGATAAATTAGGTTTTGTTCTGTTTTTTTTAAATTAGCTGTCAGCACAAATTTAAAAGGTTGTGTAGACAACGATCATAAGTACAGCTTTGTCTGTGTGTCTGTATGTCTGTGACTATGTCAGTGTGTGTGATTCTCTCTGTCTGTTTGCCTGTCTGCCTGTCTCACGGTCTGTCTGTCTGTGTGTCCGTCTTTCTGTTTGTGGCTCTGTCTGTCTGTCTGTTTGTGTGGGCCTCTGTGTCAGTCTTTCTGTTTGTCTGCCCGTCTCTGTTTTTGTCTGTCTGTGTGTCTGTCTGTCTGCTTGTGGGTCTGTCAGGGTGTGTGTGTGTGTGTGTGTGTGTATGTGTGTCGGTTTTTCTGTATCTGTCTGTTTGTCTGTCTGTCTATCTATGTTTTCGTCGGTCTCTGTGTGTACGTGTGTGTCTGTCTGTCTGTATTAGTGTGTTTGTGGGTGTCTCTCCTGCTGTTGTTTTCCTGACACAATAATGAGGGTCCCATCCCAGATCAAAATACCCAGCACCCCTTTGGCTCCAGTCAGCCTGTCACCACAGACCACACATGTGTCCCAGCTGCATGAACACTTTAATATGCTCACATACTGTACATCTCTACCTACATGAACACAGAGACAAAGTTTTGCATTGTTTGAACAATTAAGTCAGTGAGGCCTATAGTTTAGGCTTTTGCTGTGTTTATAAGATTATTTGACAGCTGTTTTTCAAGATGCGACATGGCACTGCTATTATGGCAAATATCTGTTACCTTTGTTGTCATGAATTTATTGGATTCCAGATCAGTCACTTTACTGTGGACCGTAATGTCCCTATGACTCATGGCACACACAGGACCAGCATACACATGATACACACCTGCTATGTGCCATAACCTCCTCTGAAATATTCTTTCCATGTGTGAGCGGTGCTCGTGGGCATTAGTGCCCCCCACTGCTCATTTGGCAGGCCTCTCCTTATGAATAATTTCTCTTTTGTTTTTGCTAAATTGGATGCTGCTATGTGCTGGGCTACACCCCCAGACCCTGCCATGTGTCCTGACACCAAGACTGACTGATGGGGTAGGAAAGGAGCAGATCCTTACAGTCAATAAACTGAGATGATTTAAATTGTATTTATTTTATTAACTTTGTAAATGTAGCGTGCATGCTCTTAGCCATGAGATGTATTGTGTTTTGTCTGTACATATAATATATATACACATATGTGGTGCACATATACTGATTTGTACAGACAAGCGCAAAACTCTCTCTCTCTCTCTCTCTCTCTCTCTCTCTCTCATACACACACACAGTAATAACTCATCCACTCCCAAGGTATTGCAACATGGGAAAAACTAAAACAGAAATTATCATGCATGCCTGTAATTGAGGTAGGTGAAGTCATGCAAAAGGAAACTAACAGTAAAATGTCTTCACATCATTACATATTTAATGTCATGATGTGTTAGCAGTGTCTCGAGTGACAAGGCAAATCCCCCACCAACCCAACCCTCATTAAGAGTCAGCTAAATCTTTCATATTATACCCTAATTCTTGCATACTTTTGAGCCATAATTTGCACTGATTTGAAAAAAGAGCTTTTTCCTTAATGTAGTGAACTCACAGACCAGTCCCTGGTTGCAATTAAAAAAACACAGAGAATGGATATGGTTCAATATTAAATTATGCCATAAGTGCACATGGGCAGAAAGTGTGTGTCCAAAGTAGATGCTGTGGTCGAGGAGTCGTAGTGGGAGAAGTAAATGAAGTGGACGGAGGGAAAGTGGAGGAATGGAGGGGACTGACTTCATGACTTTAACGGTGTTAGGGTTGATTTGAAGATGGAGTCATTCTTCTGGTTTGGCTTCAACTCTCTTCATTAGTGTCCCACTCCATTAGAGGAGCGGAGCAGCCTCTTGGACCAGTGGCGTAAAAGGGGGTAGAGCGTTTCTGATTGAAGAATCTGGGTGCCTCCTAAATCAGGAGCGTTGGAAATTGGACTAGTGCCCTTCGTGGCTTTTTGCTTATCTTCTATCACAACAGGCATGGGCACAAGCATACAAAGTATGTTTATGTGTTTGTGCTTGAGGTAGAGAATACGAGAATAAATGATAAGAAATAGACCCCAAAAGCAGATTCTGGGAAAAGAGCATGCGTATTAGTGTGTTGGGGTCAATGTGTGGTTGAGTGGGTGACGTGTGTGTGTCTGTGTTTGTGTGTTGTATTGCAATGCAGCGCTGTACTGTGTGTGGTCTCTGTAGGTAGGCCAACACACAGATAGCGATGTTATATCATGTGGCTAGGTTTAATGTTCATGTGTCTCAGCCCCTACTCTATCCCAGTTTCTTAACTCTTTTTGTGGTCTTAGTTTGTTTCTCAGAGACATCAGAAATAATATGACATACAGCAAAAGAACTAAAAGGAAAAAAAGACAAACATACACACTTCCTGTAAAGCACTAGCCCCAGAAAGCCCCCACAAGTGAAATCGGAGCAATTCTGTGGTCTGGCCTGCCCTCAGTATTATTTAAAAAAATACCCTGTTATTATTGAGTGGAGAGAACAAGCAAGAGAGAGAAAGAAAGAGAGAGAGTGAATGACTATTATCTTTATGTAGGTCCTTTAATTTTAATGCACCGCAGATTTATAGCTTAGCATTCCAGCGCAGAGGCAGTGGGCACCCCACCCTGGTCATAAACTCAGCAGGACAGCGCCATAGTTTTCGATAGCCCTGCCGTGACATGCTGCACCTTCCAGAGTTTGAGAAACACTCATCGTCTTCCACCGTTATTTTACTATCTACATTGGCAGAATGATTTGCTATGGCCTTTGTTTCTCTCTTCCATCTCATCTGCCTTCCTTTTTTTCACTCATTGGTTATTAAAAAAAAAAAAACAAGGTCATATGAATATTACCAAAGGGCCTTTGCTCATCATTTCTATATAATCCAGATGTTTGAAATGATAGACCTGATAATGGTTATTGTGTGGGTGACAACATTCCCAGGTTATTTGTGTAATACAATAACCCAAGACACTGAGGTTGGATATTTACTAGAGGTGACTGGACATTCTGGTCAAGAGCCCCATGGACATTGGATGAATATTTATTCCTGGAAACCTTTGTACTCTGGTACACTACTTTACTAATTATTCATTTTCCTCCTGTAGTGATCTCACTAACCTGATCTTTGGTCTTTCTCATCAGGTTCTTCACAGACAGCCTGTACCATCATTAAAGGACCACTCTCCCATGCATGAGGAATCAATGCCAAACTCTGGAATGGAGGACAACCCTCAGGCTTGCGTTGGTAGTGGCAACACTGGAGGAAGTAGTAATGTTGCCAAAAAACCCCGCTCCCGCACCAAGATCTCACTGGAAGCCCTGGGCATCCTGCAAAGTTTCATCCAGGATGTGGGCCTCTACCCTGACCAGGAAGCTATCCACACCCTCTCAGCTCAGTTGGACCTCCCCAAGCACACCATTGTCAAGTTCTTCCAGAACCAACGCTACCACGTGAAGCACCATGGCCGACTGAAGGAGCTGGGAGCTGAGGGAAGTGGAGTGGATGTCGCTGAGTATCGAGATGAGGAGTTGCTCTCCGGATCCGAGGACGCAGAGTCCAGTGAAGACGGACATGAGGAAATCTACAGTGGACAAGAAGGTGCCTCAGCAGGAGTAGCCGCCTCATCCTCAACACCATCTTCCACCTCAGGCCAAGAAGAGAGCAAGGACAAGGCTTTATCTCTAGGGTCAGTCCGGCCCAGTTCCCTGCCTTCCTCCAGTTCATCCCCCAGCCCACGAGACCAGGCCGAGTATCAGAGATAAAGCATTCTGACGCGCAAAAAAAGGGGGAAGAGGACAGTGGAAGGTGGAACAAGTGGAACAGTAAACACAGACTAAATGAATCCGGCACAGGGTCAAATGAAGATTGAATTAAAAAAGGACAAGAGTATGTTTGAATATTGATTATAGAAAAAAAATGTGTTACAGCAAAATAGCTGAGATAAGGAATTATTAGTTCTAGCAACAGTTTGATTGGCATCAGATACTGTAAGTGCTGTCAACATGATGAAGGACAATTTAGGTTAGTGGCCCAAAATCAATGTTTATTTGTTATGAAATGGTGCCGGGTATCTGATGACACTGAACGTGAGTTACTTATCTTAAACTGAAGTGGTCACTTTTACTCACGGTTTCTCAAATTAAGATGCCAGTAAGTCGGGAAATGCTAAGCCAGTAATATTTCTCCGCACGTCCCTAACACATTATTTAAACTCCTTAATTCCTAACCTGCAAACCAGGGGATCATTAGAAACCATTGTCCCACCTATCCCACCTCTACAGCATTCGGAGTAATGATAGCAATTGTGCTTTAGATAAGTGCTAGATGAGCCATGGACATCTACAGGAACCAACATATATTTCCTTGTGTCTCATCAAGGAGTCTAGTGGGTGTCTGTGGCTTCTCTCTTCCTCCCATCTGTGATGGGGAATTCTTTTTGTCTCCAAGAGGTGGCTGTGTTTGGCCATTTAAGTGGTTGGATGGATGGGTGGGTGGGTTGGAGGTAGTGATGAGGGCTGGGGTGTATACATCGGCCTTGCTCACTGATTCCACTGTAAATACATGTGGTCTACTGAAATGTCCAGAGTTAGCTTTGCCTCCCCTTTGAAGATAGAGCCATGTCTCCCACAATCAACCACATCATTCCATATAGTCCAATGTGGTGGGACAAACCACCAGCCTGGTACCCATGCACCCATGCATGGACTTCCTTCAACACTTCTGTCCATCTAAATTTAGCAAGCGGTTGTTTTATATAAATACATGTACACGAGACATCTTGTCACTTTGTCTCTTTGTACTCTCTTTGCACTTAAAATGGCTAGTAAGCATCAAGGAAAAACATGTATGTAGGCGTCCACTGACTGCTAAAGACAATTTAGTGACCGATGAGAATGCAGTCTGACTGCCTTGTCCTGCTTTTGGCCGAGTTCAGGAGAGTAAAGTACAGTATGTGACCAGCAACAGTCAACAATCAGTCATTTTACGTGTGGGACTACACCCCTTCCTCTCATCCTTTCTGTCCTGTGACTCTTTCTCTTACTGGTGCACACTGTGTACCAATTTCAAACCACCTACCCCCACACTCCACATCTCTATTTATTGCTATCTATATCCACTTTTATTATTATTGTTGTTGTTGTTATTATTGTTATTATGGTTGTTCTTTCTGTCATTGCTGTTATTTTTGGTTGTTTTTTCATGGTCTAATATCAGCTTTCAGCTCAAAGCTGTTGTTTTGGTAATGAAAGACTTTATAAAAGTGGGGAACACTGCCAAAATAGACAATTAGAAGCAGTTACTGAAGAAATTGAGTGAACCCTGTGATATTGTGTACTACCATTTCAATCTACGCTCCATACTTTTCCCAAAGAAAATGGCAGTTGTGAGTGAGTTAAACCCAAAAATACAACAAAGCATATGAAAATATACTTTTTTAAAAAAAAAAGAAATATTGACAATCCATTTATTGAGCCAGTTAAATACTCTGTATGCTGAATGGAAACGTGTTAATTCACATCTCGGGAAATGGGACTTGCGTACAAAAAGACACAGCTCCTCTGTGGCAAAGCCTCTGTGGATACTATAGCAAAACTTGGATCCAGGGTCCTGATTTGCTTTTTCGAGAATCAGCTGCTACCTGCTCATTTCTGGATAACAGAGTAATTGTCATTGTTCACCTTACACTGACCTTTAAACTGTTTTTGTTCATGAGGTGATGTTTATGTAGATGTTTTATCTATTACAAATGACAGCATTTTCTTTATATGTGTTCTTCAATGTGCAAATACTAACAAATGTCTCCACTGCAAAACATTCATCCATATTAACATATCTTAAAAACATTAATTTAATATTTTTATTTGCATTATCAACAAAATGCAGATCATGAACTGTAAAATTTTCATCAAAACCAGACATTAAACACTACAGTATATATTTTACTCCATATTTCATAGCATTATGCCTGATTGCTTTCTAGAGACCAACTTTAGGTTCCTCGGTATGAAGTGTCCACATCTATGCGGTGTGACTACGTCTGGCTTATGTTTATTAGTACTATTCAATTAGAGGCCTGCTGGGCCAAAGGATGTCTAATAAGACATAGCAGGAGTGACAATGATTCACATGGAAGTATAGGAGCACACTGAGCAGCCGTGCCATACCACAGGGAGCCTGCTCCGTTTCACACTGAGCAAACTGTGATGCCAAGGAGTTACGGTGTAAAGTGTGGTGCTTTAGCCCACTTCTGTCCCTTTTCGTTTACATCACAGTGTGTGATGTTAGATCTGCTAGTCAGTGATATTTAACCACTAACCAAGACACCTTAATAAGGCTGATTATAACTTTATCTAGATAGTTTAACATCTCTATGATATGCTGGTAAAGGAGCCATTTATTTAGCCTCGGGCTTGTTGTACTGACCCTGGTTCAAATTCATCTCATAATTATTAAAAAATAATACAGCCTAATATGCAGCAATCACTCAAAAAGTATAGTAAGTAACATGCTTGCTGTATATACTAATATACTGTATACTGTTGGTGGATAAAATGTGGTCCAAATCACTGTAGAAAAGATTTTATTCCCCTCTTCAATATCCCGTCAATATATAATAATGATTTTTAATATTGCATTAGATTTTAGATTTTTTTAATGGAAATATAATTGCTAAAAGTTGCTTGTTTTGTGACATGCTGAGGCCCGTAACATTTCACAGCCGTCTTGGAATGGCTGACTTATTTTAAATCTCTTCCTTAAAGTGTCATATATTCGCAGGCTCTGATAAGGGTGTCTAATAACAGAGTACTGATTGTCAGGTGGATCTAAACCTTAATTAAGCTTGTCAATCAGCTGTATCTGTAGGAGGCCAAAGCCCACCCCTACCATTATTATCCTGCACCCTCTCGTGGCCCCGCCCCCTGCAGCGCCCGGAGAAGTCTGAAACAAGCAGCTTTGATGAGTCTCTGCTCTGCTCCTAAATTATCCACAGTCCTGGTGAGACGAATGTGCATGCTAGACTGGTGTTTAACCTGCTGCAAGGGTGGCCTCCCACTCATTCAGCTCCTTCCTCACCTCCTCCTCCTCCTCCCTGTCCTATACAGAGTTTGTTCTAAGTGAGAAAACAAAGACGATTTGCAGAGTCCCTGATGAGCGATAGGTCAGGGTCACTCACCAATTAGCCATCTCTTCCGTGACAGGAGTCTTGTCTTTGCCTTTTCAGTCTCTAGCACTTTGTCTCATTTTCTCCTCCACCAGGCAAGAGACAATCACTCTCTCTCACGCTGTGCTGTCGGGGGTTAATTGGAAGCGATCATGTCCCCTTGTGGGGAAACAAGTGGTTCCAAGAGAGCATGAAACCTTTCACCACCGATTTTTAAAAATTATTTTAAATAACAGAAAGGGACAGTCATTAAAGATTAATCTAGTGATAAGAATACAGCCCAGAGTTACTGATATGGTTTTTGTAACCCTTCTTCTGTAATGTAGCACTTAAAGATTAGTTCCATGTGACTTTTTATTTTTCCTTTGTGGTGTTTGTCTGACTAATGGATAAATTTGCAGATTGAAGCACTTGGTTTTCACTCCCTACTTCTTGGTGCGCCTTTACTAAGCACAAGGCTCTGTCTGCTTGCTTTGGAGACAAACTGTTTATCCTCATTAACTACAATGTGAATCAGGTTTGCCACTCCAGGACTGGTACTTTTCCTCAATCAAATGGATCATCATTATCACTAAGTGATAAAAAATTATGTGCATTATTTGGCTTTTTGGTTTGTGTGTCTTAATGTTATGTTTTTCTTAAATTGCTGTCATTTAAATAAAGTGCATCAATAGATCTGTTGTGTGCCTCTGAATCTTGCACTTCATGCTCTGAGTCAGTTGCTATTTGATCAGAAATGCAAATTCAATTGGTTACGGATAAGGCAAACCGTAACAACTGACATTTTACCGAGTATATTTTAAAAGTTCAAAAAGCGCAGCGGTTGTCTCCAGAACAATGCAATGTTGTCTTTTGCAAGGAGACTAAGTCTTGGGGAAAACGAGTGGTGTGGCCACAAGAACCAAACACGCCTTCATAAAAAGCAACCAAAACAAACCATAATAGGAAAAAATTGTCCGTTTGGAACTGTGTTACTGGAAGCGATCAGTAATGATACAACTTTTTGTAATCATTTGCTAAAGAAGATCTTTAAATAACCCATCAAAACTGTGTGGGCAACTAACCATCAACTAACCACCATTGGTGACCCCAAAAAAGGCTTTTATCACATGTTTTTGGATTTCATGAAACCACATGAGTAAAAAGGAAACTTTTGAAATCTGCAATATATAAAATTTACAGACTTCCCCTAAACAAGCTAAATGCTAATTTGGGCTGCACATTTGCTGGTTAGTCAGCCACTGATACCTCTTTTTAGTGAACTGAGTATTCATTATGCCTTGACTTCTAAATATGTCTTTGTATATAATTATTTAATATAATATAATTATGTAATATAACTATTATTAGCCTAGTTTGACTATTAGTTGGATATTTCAAATGTGGTTAATATGTTTGGCAAAGCAATGACTAGCTACCTTTAACCTTTTCCTAGTCCTACACTGCCTCCGTACAGCCACATAGCCTGTACATATAGTCCCCCCTCAGTGCACGTCCCTGGCCACCTGCCAGTACTCCCTCCCTGCTACTGCTTCCTTCCTTTCAAAAGCAGCTTGCAGTGGTGTCCTCTGGTTTTCATTCATTGCCCGTCCCCCAATCTCCTAATTGAACTTATTATTCGCTCAATTGGTTTGTTTTAACCCTTTCTCCCCTCCAGGTTTGAAGCTGGATGTCATTAAGCTGGGGATTTTTCAACATCCAACGAGGGTATTAAGAGAGCTGTAAGGGTTTTAATATAAAACCATAGCACTGGCAAGCACCGCTGCTGCGTCTGTTAGCTGCGAGCTGCAAGTCAAGCCTTGTTCTGGCACTGTGGCCTTGCCAGACCACCCAAAGTGAGGACCACGCAGTTTGTTTTATGGATGATGAATTCTCATCTCAGTCGACATATCAATTGACCTAACATCAGTCGCTATCTCTCTCTCTCTTTCTCTCTCTCTCTCTCCTTTGTCTCCACACTGTAGATAGAGGCAAAGTGAGACTATATGCTACAAACCATCAGTTTTTTCACGCTCAGTAGTGGTTCATGTATGCCTGTGATACCATGTGGATGTCATTTGCAACAAGGCAACAGAGACACAAACTGACACACCCTCTGATCGACTCTAATTTTATAGGATATAATGACTGTACCACTACACATACACACTAGAAAGATACCTGCTGCCACTGGTCATATTACTGCAACTTTATGTATTCATTGTGCCAGAATATTGAATTACAATACAATATTTAGTGCTACTCTTTCTTTCTTTCTTTCTTTCTGCACACAACACAACTTTTACCACTGAATATGTTACACTTGTATTTCATACTTCTTATCATGTAATCTGTGATGTGACAATACATTTAAAATTAAAACTAATCACTGGAGTAGACTTTAGATTCAGTTGAATTTATATTACATGTGCAGTTTAACTACACTTTTCATTGGTTTGAGACATTCATTCATTCATTATCTAAGCTATTTGTCATACTACTGGGTTGCAGAGGATGCCAGAGCTCACAGGACAGAAGAGTCTACACCAGGATTCACAGGGCAGAGGGCAGGGAAACACACTGGACAGGTCACCAGTCTGTTTGAAGACATAGGTATCCAGATGTATTATACTGATATTGACTCTTACGCATATTCATTTACATTTTTTTTTCTCACACTTCCCTAAACCAGGCCACTAGGTGGACTGACTACTTTAAACCAACCCTAGTGAAAGAGTGTGCATATGTGTGTGTGTGTTCATGCATAGTGTCCATAGTCTTGTAGAATGGAAACTCGCAGATCCTTTATATATAATAATACTGCATCTGCAGCACTGTGTTGTCTGTTAATAATTATAGACCGCAAAGAAGTGTATGTAAGGAAGCTCAAGGGGACCTTGTGGCTAAAGGCTTTGTGGGGACACAATAAAAGGCATTATTGTTGCAGCAGTAAAGCAGTGTGTAT